>NIVC01002487.1:0-128243 GCA_002269645.1 Macrostomum lignano | reverse complement strand
ACACGAACCCGCAACACGCATACACAGGCGGGCTTTGCACGGGGAGAGGCCATTAGCTTACCCAAACTTCCTTATGCTTTGCCACCCAAGGAGAAAGGGTGAAGCAAGCATGAATGAAATGATGGTGAAAGTGTGAATAATGAGGAGATTAGTAATGGTTAATGATTAGGCCCTTAGGCAAAAGAAACAGGCAATTAGGCGGCTTCACTATTGAGTAAAATACAGCAAAGAGTACGGTATCACAATTGGCTCAGCTCTCTTAATCAAGCAATGGGAAATAAGGGAATGGCATTCTGGGGAGTTAAGGGAACTTGGCGGTATCAGACCGCGGACGGACAGAGGTTCGTCCTATAGACGAACAAGGACGACTAAAGTAAAGTCGTCCGTATATATAGGACGCAAGACGATCAACTTTCGTGGAAAATTCGTTGGAGGCCGATTTTCGTAATGCAATGCATAGCCAAAATAGAAGTAGTTTACATGCTTTATAATCGTTGCGAGATATTATCGACCTGTGTAGAACAGTCGTGCAGCATTTTAATATTTTTATAATGCATTCTTATTTGATTTCATTATATATAGCTAGATATAGAGTTGTAGCTTTCGTTTTATAATGACTTATTATGTCAACGCCTTTTACCATTAGGGCCTAGTACGTGCTAGGACATACTTCTGTAGATCTCTAATCTGAAAATTTTCAGCAACTAGATACATCAGTGCTGCTAATAGCTAGCTTAATTTTTTACTTTACTAAAACAGTATATTTAACTTTATTTCATTTATTTAATAGCTATTAATAGCTCCCATGTTACTCTGAATGACTCCAGTCGAGCTCCAATTGTATCAGATGCATCGCGTAGCCTAAACTATATCTTCTTCAACTCGCTACCATGGTGGAGCAGATGGCTAGGGGGGGGGGCGGGTCCCGCACGCCAGCGTTCTATTACGACTGAGACACAGAAAGCTGTAATTCAAACATGCAGAGGTCTTGTGGAGCTTTCAAAATACCTCCTATCCAAGCACTCATTCACCTGATGTCCTTCTAGGTAAGAAAAATGCTAATGCATAAGATAAAAGCGTAAAAAATCATTGATCCAAGTTACTATTTCCAATTTCAGGTGCTTTCCAATATGACCTCCTTGAGGGCGAGTTCTCGATTTATAGACAGGGACATGGAGGATGCTATTTTATCTCGGTTGAGCAAATCTTCCTGAGCGCAAAGTTGCGTCGAATGCAATTGTATGCCCAGCTTGATGGCATACAAGATACCAGACCAGAGCACCCACAATCTACATGTTGTGGCGAGCAAGAATTAAGTGATGCTGAACTCACAGTCATTGACAATTTGTCAGTTGATGAAGCTGCTGTCTCTGAGACAGAAAGAGCTGCACTCTATTATGTATGTGGCTATATTGCACTAAAGGAAGATATCGCTCAATCTGATTCGGCTGATTTTCGTCACACTGTAGATACTAAGGCATGCAGTGAATTTATGAGTCTTTTGTCTCGAGGAAAGCTGGTGCATCCTCCCGAATGGTTGCTTGTTTTCGCTCTATTGTGCCATTCGTTTTTCAATTCACTGCACTATACGTGTGTGAACCGTGTGGTCCGACGTTTTTGTTCCATATTTGAAGCATTTATTGACATTCAAATCAGTTCCGACCTGGTGGCTCGCATATCCAGACGTCTATCGAATGTTTGTTAAAGGACTTATTCGAAAGGAGTCGTCGCTTACTCGGTCTACTTATAATGCGCGTAGACTCCGGAAATTGAATTCGCTTTAGATTGTTACTGTATTTTGATTTTCTCTATTTTTTGAAATATTTCGATCTGTGGGGGGGGCAATTTTATTTTACCCCTTTCCTGGTTCTACTACCTTGCCAGTTTGTAGTTTCGTCTCCTGGCAATTTTTCTTGTTTGTTTTGACATATTACTAGGGCACTAAAAAGTTCTGAGCCATGGTGTGAAAGAGAGTTGAAATATTTTTCGAATACTATTAACATATTATTGTGTTACAACATCGATTCTCAGCGCTTTGTGACCATGGGATCTTGCTCTTGGTCGGGGTCAGAATTTTTAGTGCGCCACGTAAAATCAGCAATTTTAGATGGATACTGTACTTTTGACAGATTATATTTTGAACTGTTAATGTCCGAATTATTCAACTTATAAATGTCTTAAATATTTCTTCCTGTTTTTGCTACCTTGCCAGTTTGCAGTTTCGTCTCTTTTGACGTTTTTCTTGTTTATTTTGACAGTAAAATCAGCAATTTTTGATGATTTTTTAGTATATAGGACTGTACTGTTGACAAGTATTTCGGGGTGTTTCAAGTCCGAATTGGTCAATTTATTGATGTCTTAAATTAAAGGGCATATGTTACTGCCTATTCTGTGAAAAAATAAGCATCTTACGATCAATAGCGTACACAGGAGATACATTGAAAAATGGGCCTCCAATGAAATTTTCATCAATTCTGAGTCTTGCATCCTTCTACTTAAGTAGTCCTTGTAGACGAATGGGTCAAATCAACGTCTGACAGACCAAAGTGAGCTCATGAGTCCAAAGAAGGACCACTTCGGGAAGAGTGGCAGGATCTGAGGGTTCTCACGCCGAAAACCGCTCCCTTAAATAGACCTCACGGCCGCCGCTCCAAGGTCGTTTCCATGACTCCCTCTCTCTGATTGGCTGCCGGAGAAATGACGTCAGAATTAGTCATGATGAGAAACATGAGAACGCCATAGCAACATGAGAAATTGAGAAATTGCGCAATCCGGAGGAGAAGTGGGGGATAATGAGCACAGCGGGGGTCGAGAAAGTGTTGCGCAAGCAAACATTGAGAACAATGGGGCTCGGGTCAAGAACAAAGGAAATGGAAATCGGGGATAATTGGGGAGAACTGAGAACAATAGAAAAGTAAACATTGGAGAAAAGGTGCTAATTGGGTGCGAAAAGGAGAACCATAGAAAGAGAAAATCTGGGAAAATGTGGTAATTAGGTTCGAAAACGAGAACAAAAGAATAAAAAACGAGAACAATAGAAGCAGAGGTGGGATGGGTGTCGCATGAGAAATCTTGAGAAGAGAACAATAGCATGAGAAAAGGTTGCGCAAGAGGGGTGATGAGTCATCGGGGTGAAGGAGGGGTCAGAAGTCTTGCGTCACCGTTTGGGATTTTAAAAGGGGATGGAGCGACAGTGAGCACAAGAGGTACTGTAAGTAAGCACAGGATAAGAAGGGGACAGCGCAAGAAAAACGAGCTAAAACATGACAAAAAGATGGGAAGCAGGAGAAGTACATGATAGATGGGGTGGGGCGCATGGGAAACGGGGAGACGGGTGAGGTGCAGAAAGAAAAGGGGGCTCCGGAAAGGCACGTGTGGCTGAGTGGGAGACGGAACCGAGACAGCAGGGGGATGCAACAGAGCGGGAGTCAGTTGGCCTGGTCAGGGACCCGGCCCAGTCTTGACAGCTCTGCCC
Source organism: Macrostomum lignano (assembly GCA_002269645.1). Classification (NCBI taxonomy): domain Eukaryota; kingdom Metazoa; phylum Platyhelminthes; family Macrostomidae; genus Macrostomum; species Macrostomum lignano. Next base: position 124,768 of record NIVC01002487.1, on the reverse strand, counting down.
AGTAGGTGCACGGAGGCCGGAGGTACTTTTGAAAAATTTCCCTCACCAGATCCCGCGACCAGAGCGTGGTTTCATCAATACGCTTTTGTAGTTTCTCGACATAGAATTTAAGTACTGATGAAAAGAAGAATAACTGATGTTCATTTGTTTTTTTTCAGAAAATATACATGCAGTATGATTTCGATTATACTATATGATTTTGGGAGCTAAATTCCGGCGTAAGTGATTTGAATCATGCTTATAAGTGTATAGAAATCGTAATAAACAGGCTTCATATTTGGAGTTTTTAATGGATACTGCGGAAGCTGGATCAGCAATTTATCAATTGGTAAATTATTGATATATTCGTTAAACTAGAGACAATATATTTCTAGCTATTATTAAACAAAAAGTTCTCAACAATCTTGTTTCAATCTGCCAGAACGGGTCAGACTCAAGTCTAAATAATCTTAGACAAAGAGAGAATATATATAATAATAAGGAAAAATAGAAACGCGTACAAGCAAAATAATACATAAAACTAGACATGCACACAAAAAGTATTGAGTTACCATTTTTACTGTTGAGTGCAACTGCAAAAACAGTTTTTGTTGTTATTTTTTGTTATAGAACACACGAACAGTTTCTTCGATTTCGATAACACAAACGGGCGCAAATTGAAGCGAGAAATTCAATAATATACTTTTATATTCTAGACGAGGAGAAAAGACTGCAAACAATTTTAGTCACAAGTTTAAAAATTCTATAGCATAATAGGTTCTTTAATATAATAGATAATGTTACACAAGAAGTTCCTCAAAAGCTTACTTAATACACAATATAAACTCAAGAAGCAAATTAAACTAATAAACTATGAATACGTGAATGCACACCACAATGTTGAAAACACCAAAAGACGCGGTATCACCTATATAGAAAGAAAAGTTTACATCACAAACAGCTAAATACAGACAAATTCGCAATCGGATAGTGCATAAAATCGATTTAAAACAATTATATTAGTATCACAAAAATATTTTTAGAAAAAACATATACAAGCTAAAAAGTTGACAAATGAGGGCAGGTCTTGATTGAAAGTTATAAGCGCAAATTTAATAATGAAACAGTCTCAAGCTTTACTATGAGGGTAAAGAACAAGAAAGAATGAAATAGCTAAAGCGCACAGTTTGGCCAACGAAGAGGGGCAAGCAAATATGGGAATGGGAATGGATAGCGACTATCCGATAGCGTTCCTAATCAGATGGTATTAAATTTGTTTTTTAACCTTCAAGATTAAAGCAGTAAAACAGGGAATTATTAACTCTCACTACTCGGATTACCTGAGTAATAATAATATTTCTTCGCATGCATAATTTTTTATTAAATACGCTCGTGTCTTTACCTTAGGAAAATTGTTAGCTTATCAAAAACGTAATGTAGTTGAACAATACAACCTCGACAAGGACAGTCGATACATTTTAGCTAGATGACAATTAAAAAAGTACCAACTTTTACTAGTTAGCTTACAGTTAATAAATATTTTTAGCATACATGTATCCAGCGGTTCACGTGTTCGACAAGACTGTCTAATAAAATTTAAAAACAATATATAGAAATATTATTCGAACAGCTGCACAACAAATAGATTAAGTTATAGACACAAAATACAAATATGCAAACAAGACACAAATAAGCATTATCTATTAAACAGCAATGAGGGAATGGCGTGCCGATATGTTTTAAAATTACATAAAATTACATAAATTTTAACAAAATAAAATTGGGGACTAGAATTTATTCCTTTTTGTCCGTAATAACACTCAGGAGTATGTTAAATCTAGAGAATATAATTGTAACTTAAAACAGCCGGCACAAGATAAAAACGTTATAATTTTTTTATAATAAAGGGATGGTCAATCGGATGGCCAAGAATTGTCGCATTGTGAAAAATACAAATTTCTTGTTCAATAAGGACTTTGACTGAAGGTTATATGTAACCGCGTAATGAAGACATGCAAAAGGAAAGCTTGCATAGACTTTAAGGGAAATATATAACTAGTTTCGGACACGCAATTTAATTGATTAATCCCAGTAAACTTAGCATCTTAAAATCTGTGGCAAAATCAAATCCTGACCACTTTGTCTGAAATATGAGTAAATATGTCTAGAAGGTAATAAGGTAATTATCTAGAAGGCTGATAATAAATATATTCGAAATAGCTATTGTTAACTAATGAATTCTATAATTTTTTAGATTAGTATCTCAAAGATAGTATAATAATAATAATAGTAATTATTATTAATAATAGTAGTATATATACTTATAATAGTATTTTATTATTATAGTGTTCGAAATCCGAAAAAATTGTTAAGCATCATTGTTTTTTGTTAAAAAATATGCGTTACAACAATTATAATAAACAATAAAGTTGCAATTCTAATAACACGCATTTGTGTCCCACACACATCTGTAATATGAGTAAGCAAAAAATTGATTTATCGATGCGACACCAGCCGTTCGGGTTTACAAAACATACACATAATGTAGTTGTGTTGTTGCCGCCTCCTCACTGACACTGTCAAACTGCATCATTGATCTTTCGCTCACTTAGCCCTGGTGCACAGCCTGGGAGCGGTGATAATGCACGTTGAGCCATTTGCCATCGCGACGACACCAGATCCTGGTCTCCTCCGACTGCTTGGTGCAGGGACTGCCGGATCTAAGTAATCATATTTATTAGTTTTATTAACCATCGGTGTACACGTGGCTCAGGCTAGACAGTAAGTTAACTATTAGTAATGGTAAGTCATTGCATTGCTCAAAATTCACATTTAAATCAAAGCTTTAAGTGCAATATGAGTCCCAAGAACCCTTTTAAACGCAATATGTGAGCTTTAAAATCTTAGCTTTATTAAATACATAAGGCTTTAAATCCTATGTTTGCTTACAACATAAAAGACATAAATGTTTTCTATTAGGTTGCATTATGTTGTATTTAATTACTATTGGTAAGTAAATAAATACGAAAACCAACTAAATGGTACATATAAATCGACTCACTTGTCAAGATACTGAGTCAGCCTCGTATAAGCAATGCAAGCAGACTCGTCGCTAAGCAGGTGCACAGTCGGGTTCAGTATGCTCGTGTGCACAGCTTTGAAGTTGTTTTTGCCCAGAACTAGAAGATATCGAGTTAAGTTAATTGAATTGTTTATTGTTTCAACTTTCAGGCCTCTGATTGAATTGGAAATTAGGTTGTAAGAACAGATACAAAAACCAAAAGTAACAAACATATTTTAGACTCAATAAGAACAGTACAAAATATAAAACTCACCGTGATCGAAGTAGAACTTCTGAAATTCGACTCCTTCGATTAGATTACCAAAAGACTCTGGTTCAAACGAAGTGATTAACGGATCGACCAGTTTGCTGCAAGGATTGTTTTATCTTAGCTTGTTTTGTTTATTTTAAAATTGAAGCAAATTACTGAATAATCAGCTATATAGCATAGTCAAAAGCTATATCAACATCATATTTAATAGCAATACCGAAATCCTAAACCATAGCTACATCAAGATCTCACCCAGTAGAGCAATATCGAAATCTCACCCAATGGCTATATCAAAATCTCAACTAATAGCAATGCAAAAACATTTACCCAGTAGCTATATTCAATTTTCACCCAGTATACCAAAACCATACCAAGTGGCGAGAGCTAACATTTTAAAATGATACTCTTCGCTGCCCACAAAACTGACTTACGAATAGGCATCAAAGTCAGCGCTTGTAATGGCAGATAAAATAGTCTCAGTCAGCTTGATGATTTCCTGTTTACGAGCTGAAAAATATTTAATGGACAAAATGATGTTAGATTAGAAGACAGTTGGAAAATTGAATAGAGGTAAAATTTTCATGTGAAACTGTATTTTAGCTAATACAAACCAGAGTTTAAAGTAAATATTATCAAAATATATATAATGTTATTCCGACGTTATTTTCGGCTTTTAATCATCTTTTCAAAATAATTTAGCAGATAATTTAATAACTATCAATAATAGATTTAAAGCAAAAAGCACATCAAACCAGTTCGGACATATATATTAATAAAGAAACGATACTTAAATGTGAAACGCAAGAAGAAAAGATTTGGAATGCGATTTATAAAAGTGATTTTAAGTTAGGTTATCAATATATAGACAAGAACAAGAAAAACATGCACGCATTATTATATTAATTATCTATTATTATATTTTTCATATATTATATTTTTTGCTGTGCAAAGCAGATTCCATATTATCCAGCTTGACAGAGCATTTTAGTATCAGCTTACTATTAGTGCACTGATATACTAATTTTTTTACTCAGTAAGAATCATTCAGTTTTTTTCTGTTCTATAAATTGCACTTTAATTCAATTTCAAACAACCCAGCGCACGAACGAAAGATTACTAGTTTAACGATGCCAGCTAATTGCGACAAAATTTGGCGTGGGGTGAGGATGACTGAGAGACAGCAAAATAAAATAGATAAGCCTCCCCAATTTCATCAAATAGCAATAAAGTGAGGTTAGAGGCAGGCGAATCGAACCGGCTGGGCTGGGAGACAGGGCAATAAAAAAGACCCCCAAACTTCACTAAGCAACAATAAAGTGAGGTGAGAGAGGCAGGCGAATCGGGCCGGTTGGGTTGGGGGACAAGCCAATAAAATATATAAGCCTCCCAAACTTCACTAAGCAGCAATAAAGTGAGACTAGCGAGGCAGGCAATTAGGCCCGTTTGGTTGAGAGACAGAGCAATAAAATAGACTATCTCTGACATCAATTTTATTCAGCTATAATAAGTTCGGATTGGGCGCACGAGAATAATGTGCGCTCCAGGAAATTATTTTACCAGATAGTTTAGTTCTCGAAAAATTACTATTCAATTTCACCCAGATGTGTAAATTTTTTGAATGCTAAATTATCAAACACACTTCCAATCCCAGTCTCATGACGCATGCAATCTCTAAAGCTATTAAACAGCAAAGTTTGGCAAGTTATTTTTTAAGCTGAATTTTTTATCTTATATTAGCTTGTATAACAACTGACCGTTATCAGAAGAAGTAGTATTAATATTAAGCAGTAAATTAATAGAAGTATTGATATTCGATGACAAAATATACAAATTATATACGCAATACCTAATCTATACTTACACTCTTTAATTGGCTGCGGCACAGAAGATGCGCTAGCAGCGACGGAGGCGGAGACGTTGGAAGGGGCCGGGGCGGCAGGGATAGCGGAAGCTTTTCCTGCAAGCAGGGAGAGAGCTGAGGCTACCGAAGCAACTGAGCTGCCTCCGCCGCCGCCACCTCCACCGCCGCCGCTGCTAACACAATTTGCAGCTGAAAGCATTACAAAGCTTTGAGTAGTACAACGAAAAAAACTAAAAAAATTATACACAATGTTTTGGTGCGAAACAGTAGAACTTGCATGCAATTTGGGTAACAGACTAAACACTGCGAAAGTCATCTGTTAGGAGTAAAGACGACGATTACAAAATGACTTGCACTCGTATTTAATGATCGAAGACTTAAATAATAACCAAAGTTATATTTAAATAATAAGGAGTTCCTATCTAGATACTAGATACTAAATTAAAAGACTTCGAATTAACTTGAATTTTATATAACATTTTAGCTACCGATAAACCCTTAAATCCAAATTTAACGGATTTCACAACCCAAAAATTACATTGTAAAATCTACCGAACCCGGATTGTTTAGATAAAAAAGGGGAAAAATAGACAAATATTTCAAACAGGGAGTCCAATTCTTGTATAAAGTATTTAACGTGTACATTTAAACGAATTCACACCACAACAACCAGCCCTGTAACTGTAACTCGATAGGTTTGATACGAGACAGTAGAGACAACATATGACAAAACGGATAATTTGTGGCTAAGGCAGTACAAACGGCCTGAAAAAACCCAGCAGAACTCAAATCCGACTTACCTTTGGACTCCTCAGTTTCTTCAATCGTGGCCGTGCTGTCACCAGATTCTCGAATGCCATTGCCGGACACTTTCTTAGTGACAACTTTGCTTCCGCTTCCGGCTGAAATTTTTTAAAATAATTTAAGAATAAAATTGTTGAAATCCACTTTACTTACCGAAAATCTTAACACCGAAGTCGTTATAATTCTTCAACTGATTTTTAGAGAAGCATGCATTACCTAATGTAGGAAACAAAGCTTTAATTATTTCTTTTAAAAGTCTTTATTTATTATGTTCAAATTATTCGTGTCCTTTTACTGTCTACTTTGCTAACAAGAGTTTTATACATAATCCTCCTCATTACAAAGTTATGCAAGTGACATGCTTGTATGCGGTAATATTGTATAATTGTATCTAAGAAAAGAGTTGTATCTAATGGCGTAACTATTTAAGTTTGTGATGCATGTATACTTAAAGAATCCCGTTTCACTTTTCTATAAATAAAACTAGGTTTTTTAAAGGTATTAAAAAACACAATATTGAATAAATATTTATTTCACTGCAAAGTTTAAAAAACCATTAACTAGGATGCCATGCATAGCTGCATGTTTCTAAATATCGGATCAACTAATTAGTAGTCGGCACAACTCTAGTCTAAATTGCAACAAATATTAATGCTCTATATGAAAATTCGTATTGCTTAGAAAGGGAATTTATGCACACTGGAAATAATTGTACTGCTAATATAAATGCACACTGTTTATAACAAAAAAAGCTTTTTAAAATGTGAAATGAATTACTATCAGTAGCATGGCGGTGTGAGTAATAATTTTATTATGCAGACCTTGATCTCCGATATTGCTAGATGCGGCAGCATTGTTTGCTCCCAAGTCTGAATTTAAATTCAAATAATTAAAACAATAATTGCTTTAATAAAAAAAATTCAGTACCAAAGACTTGTAGGAAAGACAAACACCACTAAGGATTAAAAAAAGAAAGAATAAGCAGGATTAGCAATTACGCGTAGTCCTAAATCGTTTTGAATAGCAATAGCAATAGCATCTTCAATGCGTCCACTTAAACGTTTACTGAAGATAGTAATAACTGACTTAAAAATAATTAAATTGATCTAATTCTTAATCCGGATATTAAAATCCTAAAGTTCAAAATTAAAACCCGCTGCATTAAGTTAAAAAAGCATCAGATACATAATTAGAGAACTCTTATTATCTACATAAATAGTTTTTAATTAAAACTTTGAAAAAGCACCGTCCATAATCCCTAGCTATCTACTAAACCTTTACAAAATACGAGCCATTACTTTTTTACAAGCCTTACGAAGTCTATTGATCTATTTTTTGATAGTTAAAAAGGTCAAAACAAAGAATTTTGCTTTCAAACCTTTTTAAACATCACTTTCCCATATTATCCAATTTAGCTTTACAGTGACTAACCTTTCTAAAAATTAAAGTATAGATGGTAATAATAGCTAAATATATAGAAGCAATAGTACAAAAACATGCAAGCTAAACTTTTAACTATATTTTTCGGTTTTCGGATTAAGTACCAGTAATATAAGCATTAAGATCGATTTTAGGGCATGTTGTGCAGCCGAATATAAAAATGAAATTAAACTTGTTTTAAGGTTGAGGCAAAAACTAAGCTTAAGTGCAGTTGACTTGAAAAAAAACAATGTGCAATGTAGATATTACATTATAATTAAAACAGAAATTTTGAAGGAAAAGAACAAAAAGTCAAGACGATATTTAATGTAGAAGCATAATAATAGCACCCAAAAGAGAGTTAAAGCGGCTTTTCTTGTGCACTTTTGTAGAAGGTGAAATTAAGGAATTAATAGGTAAACTTGGATAGAATTGGATAGCTTTATAAATACCAAATAGCGAATAGCTAGCAGAACTTACTTTTATTCACTAGATAGTTTTTGAATTAGAAGAGAAATGAGAAATGAGAGGTGAGAATACGTGACTTTCTTTTTGACGAAAAAATTTCTTAACACTCCTCAGATAGCAAATTAACATGCACAATTAGCTATTGTTGCAGTGAAAGCAAGCTAGTGATAAATTAGTTTTTTAAAGCATTCCTTTAGTTGCCAAAAATCTTGTCAAAGTTATGCCAAAGTCCATAAAAAAAGCAATTAAAATGCACCAGAGTTTTTCTCTGAGCTACCCGTTTGGCACTAATTGTAGCTTTTGTTCCAGTGATATATCCACTATGAAATTCAAATAGAAGTCACATGTAATACAACAATGTATTGACACATGTATAGTAAATGAATCACTACAATCAGTAAACCTACAGTAAAAATTCTCCATTGCATTTGATAGAACTAACATACATTCTAAAGGCAGACTAGCTGCCGGCACACAACAGCTAAAATCGAATGAAGAATTTACTGTTAAATTCTGTGAAATATCTTATATATACCATTACAGGTAATTTACTGTTCTAATAACTTACTTGAGAAATTTCGTGTAGCTAGCATTGTAGTCAGAATCGCGCCCTGTCGAACGATAAATTGTAATTATATTGATTACAAATTACATTTAGCTACTATAGTTAAATACCCATTTTAAAGTATTTTATACAAAACTATTATTATCGTCACATTTTTTAAAAACGGTAAATTTATTCTATTTTTACTATCAATTTACAATACGGTTATATTTAATATGGAGTATAACCACAGCTAAACTAATAGTTAACAACTAAATATAAATTGATTGAAGTTAATCTACCTTAAGTTTGCGGCGGGCGTTGAATTTCTTCAGGCACTCAACCGTCTCCTGCCTGTGCATCACGGAGGCAATGCGCTCCCGTTGCTGAAATTAAGAGAAGTTTGAGTTTTAGTCTCAAAAAATCGGTTTTTGCTGCAGATAGACTATCAACCAACTCGACAGGGTGGTTTTCATTAAATTCAATTCAGTCTACATTATTATTTTGAAAGCATTTTGTGTTAGGAACATTTGTATACCTAATATATTCAACACCTTTATACTCACGCATGAACTGTTTTTAAATATCAATATACAATATTTTAATAGCTACAGAATTTGTACTTTCTATGAAATCAAATCCTTTTTCTTATCTTTACTCCTTTATGTTGCGATGCAATATAGTGTTATATACTATAACATCAACATTGGATATACAGCAGATACGTATGTTATAGACATATCACCTATGTAAGATACACAATAGAATATAATTTATATATTTTAATACCTCCCTATGTTAATTCCCTAGTGTAGTGAGTCGCTATTTAGTTAGGCGCCGCACTAGTCAGCTGTTTCCCTCGCCCTCGTCCCAGGCTTCTGTCTGCCGCTGGGCAGTTGCCTGTCCCATCTCGCCTGTCCTCTGGCCTGTCCCTTTCCCGTTTGCCTGTCTGTCTGTTTGTCCTCGTTTGCCTCCTTTTGTCTCGTGTTCTCGTTTTGCAGTGCCCAGACAGCTTGGTCTGGCCTGCCTCTGTTTCGTTCTCTGTTTGGCATCTCCAAATTTGGAGTGCCGTTCTGTTTTCCGGTCCCAAGGTCACGAGTGCCTTTTGTGGGCCTTTTTCCCCCTTGTCATGTGAGCCAGTCACATGACAAAGCCTTCTTCCTTCTTTAGTCCAAAGTGCAATGATTTCATCATTGTACGCTAGGCTCGTGTTTATGAGGACATCACGTGCGCCAGGACCCCTGCCTTCTTAGAGGCAGAACCCGCTCGCTTGTTGCTAAAAATAGCAACAGAGTCCCTCATCTTTCGTGATATGGTGCAATCGATGCTCCCTATAAATGCAGCCCCTCTCATGGCTTGGCTCAGACAAGCCCGTTCCTCAGCCCTTCCTCCGAGATTCTCTCTCAGTCCGAGGCTCTAAGTTTGTGTGCCAAGTTTTATCTTAAGTTTGAACTCCCAAGACTCCCAAATTTGCATGTGCCTGCTTCTGATTGCTTTTGCTATCAATTAGCAGGCCAGCTTAGATCGCCCGAAGCTAGCACCATCGCTCTAACCCCGCACTAGCCCGACAGGGACTGCTGACTGTGGACGCTTCCGTTTGAGAACTGCTAAATCTGCACGAAGTGCTAGTCTTTCTCTCTCTCGTCTTAGTTATTTGCTTCTACGAGCTCAGCACCTCACCGAAGGCTGCGACTCTGCGAAGCTAGAGGCAGCACTACCTACGCTACAATTATCGTTTCTAAGAAACCGCCAGCTAGAGGTCACCGCTCAGCGCTAGGAGATCTGCCTGGCTGCTTACGACAGCCCGAGAACGCCAGGAGTACTTCATTGGTGGCAGCGATTCTATTAAAGGCCTCTAGACAACCACAGGCAAGACACTTGTACTTCACTGGTGGCAGCGGTGGGATTCCAAAACCTACCAGGCCATCTCCAGACCAACTAGACACCTGTACTTCACTAGAAATACACAAATTCTGTAACATGGCAACATGTTATCGCTCTAAAAATACAGGAAAATGCGTATTTTATACGCACGCAAATCCACGGATGCTTCAGCGCTTCGGCGGCTGTGATTCGCTTAGCTGGATTCGTGTTCAGCATCTGATTGATGAGATTCTTGGCTTCGGCCGTCACGGTGTCCCACTCCGGTGAAGGGTACTGTCGGGAGAATTTATGGTATAATTAAGGCAAAATTATCACTATCGCAATCTAGGGGCATATTATTTTTTTCGCAATCTAATATAATAGTAGCACTGTAAATTAGGAACTCACATCAAACGCACCGGCCTTGATTTGAGCGTACAACTTAGCCTGCTCCTCGTCCCAGAATGGCGGGTAGCCCACTAGCAGGATGTAGAGGATTACACCTTGGGTAAAAAACAGTGTCTTTTAACAAAATGCGTTACGCAATATTCATATATACATCACATACGCATACTATAAAGTAATATAGTAATATATATAATTTTTCGACTCACCACAAGCCCACACATCCACCGCCTTTCCGTAGGGATCCTTGCGCAAAACCTCGGGCGATAGATAGCCAGGTGTGCCAGCAAAGCCTAAAAATGATTAAAGAATTATTTTATACTCATATACACTTTTTATTCCTTTAAATACGTGCCATATGTCAATGAAGTTATCGTGCACTTACTATGAAGCAAAAATAATGCTTTTGGAAACTTTTTTCCGTTTTAGACAGACAACGTCAACCAATTATACGAAATAGGTAATTTATCTATATTTATAGGTTATATTTGAGATAGGAAGAAAGCGGCGCGTGCTGGCAAATGGAATGCAAACCAACCCAAATATAAGTAAGTGTTTAGGTAAGACAGTAGAATGAAAACTGAAACTAAGAAGCAAAATAAACTTAAAATAGTTTACTAGCAATTCTAACCTAATATATACCAGCTAAAAGTTAGCAGGCAAAAAACAACAGAAATAGAACTTAAGGCGAAATATTCACTAATCCCAATTAATTGACTTAGTATAGGTGATATAATCATTGGATTGGTGAAAATTTTAACCCTAACCAATATGCTTTAATACTGCTACTTCTAATTTAAAAATGTATTTTCGCGATTTTACGCTAATATAAGCTCCGGTTATCGAAAAAAGGTTAATGTTATTCTCGCAATAAGTCAAAATCCATAGCAAAAATTGAAAAAAAATCCAGTGAACAAGAAAGCCAGAAACTTAGTAGGTGGGTAGTTTCGAAATTATTACGAGAATATAAATGGCTAGTGATGACAAACAACAAAAACTGGAGGATTTGATTGCGGGTCAGGCGGCTACGAGGTATTATCACATCTTTAACTGTCAAAAAACACTGATACTACTACAAGCAAGTAAGCAGCAATCCAAGCTGAGGTGTGATTTTTACAAAAATTGAAAAATCAAACAGGGGATTCAAAGGTGCCAATTCCAAAGTCAAACGCTTATTTTTACGGTGTAATATTTACTATTCATAAGGCTAAACATCTGCAGATAAAAAACCGTGCTGCAGTGACAGTTTTTATAGTAGAAATAGCAAGCTACTTTACGTCCATATGTTTGTTATATAAAACACTGATGGTTTTTTACCAGCAGTCAACAAGAATAGTGGTGAAATGTCTGAATTCCTTTAAATTTAATTAAAAGCTAACCTTATTAAACAAGCTAGTTTCATGGATTTATATTTTTCTGCATTAAAACTTATGTTCATGATTTTAATAATTAATGAATAATTATTTTCATTATTATTCCTATACTATTTTTATAGGAATATTAAGTACGTCGGGTATAAAAATGGCTTGTTATTTCTAAAAACTAGCTAAAACTTAAAGCGTCTATAGATAAACAAACCTACGAATTCTAAAATTTCTTTATGCTTTACTTAAAAAAGTCCTTTCTTACGACATTTTAATTATAACTACAATTAAGCTTCATTATTTTTACATATCTTTTTCAATTCGATATCTCGTACGTTCACATAGCAGAAGCTCTCAGGACGTACCATACCAAGCAGCCTGCTCGCCCTGCACCTCAATGGCCAGGCCGAAATCGGCCAGTTTCACAGCGGCACCTTTGGCCTTGCTGGCCAGCAGTAGATTCTCTGGCTAAAAGTTTTTCGTTTTATTTTCATACATCTTATAGTGAGGCTAACTAAAACAAGTGAAACGCGGGACAGCGAAAGTTAGCAAGCTAAAAACAGCATTAAAGAGTCTGTTATGCAAATTTTATGCGATTTGAAATCAAGTAGCGCCTTATTAACACCAAAAGGATGAAATACAAATGAAAAATATCACTGATTGATTTTTCGAACATCGATTTGATTCTTTTTTTTGAGTTTTGTCCATGGCAAATATGATATAAAAAACAAAAAATTGGCCACCAAAAAGACAATCATGTAAAAAGGACAATAGTACATGAGCAATGCAACAATGCATTAGTGGTTATTTTTTTGTAAAAAAAAGCAATGTCGTTATTTTTGTCAGCGCGAAAACTTACTGTGCATTAATCAGCTTCTTTTTTCGGACATAAGGAATATTTAACTCTATTTTTTCGAATAGCTCAGTTGGTACTGTACTAAGCCAGTAGTTCACACCAATCAATCATCATCCAATTTAAAGTCTATTGGGAGACTACAGAAAAAGATAAGGGAAATTCAAACTAACATGTGTTAGTTCGGCTGTGTATCTCATTTCCAAATGAGAAAGATTTTTATACTCTTTCTAACCCGAGTTAGTGAAAGATCAGCAAAGAAGATATTTAGTTGTAAATAAATGCAAGAGGAAAAGAAGCAAACGCCGTGTGAATATAAAACTAGGAAAGGGAAATGCAAGACAAAAGCTTATAGCCAAGAAATATTAGGCACTGCGTACATATATATAAATAATTGAGTAGTTATTGTATTATATGTACATCGATTAAATGCCCGTGAGATGCATAGTTAGATAGATAATAGAGTGTAGACACACAGAGTACATTAATAAACAGGACCGTGTGATTATGACTCGGCTGTGTACAATTGTATCATTAATATTTGACATGCTTATTGAAATTATAATCACACTAAAACCTCGCCAACTTTATTAGTACACTCCAGCAATAGCAATAGCTATTTGATTCTAAATAGTCGCTATAGTAACCAATTATTCAAAATATCATATACTAAATATTTTCTAAAGTTATACAATTGGGTGACGAAAGTTATTTATTTATTAGTGGATTATTCGATTTTATTTTATTACATTAGTCCTTATATACTTTATAACAGGACGTGGGATGTTTGACGCTTATCTTTAAAGAGGTCGGCCCCATTCCATTCTCTCCCAGCTAACTCTTCCATTTCTCTACCTGGAGGCGTGGGATGGATGAAGCTTATCTAAGGAGTGTACACTAGTCAGTGACTCTAAATCCACCCAAAATATCATTTCCATACCAGCCATCGTATAAATGCTTTATATTCATATATACTGCTGTGGGTTGAGTAATGCCTATTGGGTTACTAGTTTTCAAACTTTCTGTTTCCCTGCGTTTCTTTGTCATCTCTTACGATTAAAACGTAAGCGATCGTTTGATCCAAATTATTTGGATATTTGAAATTCTACCATTTATTATTAAATCTTCATTTTTTCTGGGCACTAGCTGGCAAAAAATGGTGTCGAAGGTTTTCTTTTAAAAACCTTTTTTAAGATTTTTTATTACTAGGCATGACCGCATCTTCAAATTGATATTTAACTTTCATGCATATATGATATGCATTTAGTTTCAACTTAACCCTCTATCTTAAACTAATACAATTTTAGCGAGCACTAGTTAATATTTATGCTAGCTGTATTCCCTAGCTGCTTGATTTAGAAAAGAAAATCAGTACGCATATAAGCAACGCACCAAACCAATCATTAGCCAAATCCGGTTGTAATTCTATGGCCAGACCAAAGTCTGCCAATTTTACAGCGGCGCCTTTTGTCTTGCTTGATAACAGCAGATTCTCTGGCTATACGAGTGTATACAAGAATTTTTATGCATTGTTTAAATGTTTCAACATTTTTGACGTGGTTTTTAAGAACTTCTAATTGTCTTGGATGTAAAGAACTTGCAATAAATCTCCATTTTTCGATTCTGCATCGTGACTATACTTTAGGACCTTAAATAGCTACCGCACTCAGACCCAGTTCATAACTAAAAAAGACCAGACTAGAACACCTGCTCTTTAATAAGCAACTAAATCCTATCTTTAATTAGCTATCTTGATTCTTTAATCAGAATAGTTGCCATTATTGAGTTGCAATCAAATTGCAAGTCAGTCAATAGTCAGACAAATTAGCCAATAGAGACTAAAGCTCTTAAAATTTTGTAAGTAAAAAAATCAATATACGAGTACAAAGTTGAAAAACACAGCCTTCAACACTTTCCAGCACAATTATTCGCTCAAAAACCTAAGTTTCTACTAATGAATAGCAGACTCTACGAACATCTTGTAAAAGCAGCAACCGACTTTTAGCATAGTCAAAATTACGAGCTTAAGAACTTTTCATGAAACAGAAAAACTAGCAGGCAGAAACGGGGAGGGTTCTCGTTGCAAACAATCAAGACCCAGTGACATGTGCAGACAAAAAGCATCGTACAATGTAGTGAAACGGTAGAGATGCAATATGAAAGACGGTTATATAAATAGAAATTTATAAATTTATAAGAAACGGAGCTAAATGGGAAAGATTAAGACTACTTTTGGGTGGATGGGTGAGCCTCCTGTTTGAACAGGAAATCTCGCGAACTTGCAGACTTCGTCCTATTTATATATATATATATATATATAAATGAGCCAGAGTCTAGGAGGCTCAGCTAGAGAAACATGGTAGGTTGCGAAAGGTGAAACACAGAATGAGCTGACACGGAAAGGAAGCAGAAAATGGAGCAGGAGCAGACAGGGGAATGGGGAGGGGGGAAGCGCGAGATGAGGAAAGCGAGGCCATGACGATGGAGTGGGGGATAAAGATGGGGGACAGCTGGAAGACGGAAGGAACACGCTGAAAAAATGAAAATGGGATTTTGCCCCTCATCACGAAGCTCTTCGGGAATAGAGGGAAGCCGGTGGCTCCTGTTTAACTGGGACAGCAAGACGTCTTGAGGCCCGAACGTTCTAATCCCTGCAGCGTGAGAAATCCCCTCTTACCTACCTACTAGTACAGCTCGTATATGCGCATATATATTGAGATATTAATCAAAATTCTCTTTGCTTTCTTCCTTTAAACAGGAGCGCGATCTATGTAAGCAGGCAGAAAGATTAACAAACAAGCTACGCATCTTTACAATTAAAGTTATTTTATTGATCACAAAGCAACTATATTTTAAAACTGTACAAATAAAAGACATAAAAGGGCATTTCATGTAATTTATTTCAATAAAGAAATATTCAAAAAATTAGTTTACCGGTTTAACAACTATTTTACCTTTAGATCGCGATGAACAATGTTGTGCTGATGACAGTAGTTTACCGACTCCAGAATCTGTTGCATGCAGTTGCTGAAAAAAAATCGAAAAACAGGTGAATTTACACTACTACTCGTACAAGTGGAATACATCACTTATGTTCATTTATGATTTATTAGCTACTAAGTGCAGTATAAATACGAGCTAATTAGACTATCCTACCCACTGCTAAAGAATCCAACGACGCATATGTGCCCCAAAAGCGCATTAGCAGTGGTCAAGTAAGCAAATGCTAAGTTTGTTTTTATGTGCTGTAAAATGTCTGTTGGGATGCCATTCCACACATTTGTAAGTTGGGGTGTCATTCCACTCAGTGTCAGTTGGGGTGTCATTCCGCTCAGTGTCAGTTGGGCTGTCATTCCACACATTTGTCAGTTGGGGTGCCATTTCACTCAGTGTCAGTTGGGGTGCCATTTCACACGATGTCAGTTGGGATGTCATCGACTCATTCTACTCAGTGTCAGTTGGGGTTCCATACCACTCAGTGTCAGTTGGGGTTCCATACCACTCAGTGTCAGTTGGGGTTCCATACCACTCAGTGTCAGTTGGGGTTCCATACCACTCAGTGTCAGTTGGGGTTCCATACCACTCAGGGTCAGTTGGGGTTCCATACCACTCAGGGTCAGTTGGGGTTCCATACCACTCAGGGTCAGTTGGGGTTCCATACCACTCAGTGTCAGTTGGGGTTCCATACCACTCAGGGTCAGTTAAGGTTCCATACCACTCAGGGTCAGTTAAGGTTCCATACCACTCAGGGTCAGTTAAGGTTCCATACCACTCAGGGTCAGTTGGGGTTCCATTCCACACATTTGTCAGTTGGGGTGCCATTCCACACGATGCCAGTCTCCCGATGCTTATCGGGAGATAAGCACTCCCGAACTGAGCTATAAGGCTTATCGAACCATTTTCGTGCTAAATTTGGTTGTAAAACTGACACGCAATTTGGCTAACTAAACATTCTACGGACCAGAAGAAAGATTTTTATATTAATTAGAGTCAGAATAGAAAAATAGATCAAAGAGATGAACACAATTATCGAATTATAATTGAAAGCAAAATTTAAGCTGAAAGCAAACGGCACAGCCGGTTTAGGGTGCACGTTATTTGGCCGGAGAGAAATAGAAGCAGCAACTACCAGTGACTGCAAAGAGCAGATAAATTTTAGTGGCTGAATGATTTCCAACAGAAGCCGAGCTCCCACTTAATTGCTGACTGCTCTAAAGCTGAATTTCCGACATCTAAAGCTAATAAGCTCCTCCTATATCTAGCTCTTACGAATTCCTAGGCCATCATATAAATGCGTACAATCAACTCAAATTCGCTGACACGAGCTTGGGGCTTAAAAAGCTTAAAAGTACATCCTCTCAGAGGAGTGGGCACTCTGAAATGAATATTATCCTCCCACGTGAGTGTATCAGCGTCAGTAAAATCTCAAATATCATAGTCTTTTTCCTGAGTGCTGTAAATAAGGCCGAGAAAGATGAGCAAAAAATCTGTGTAAGTCAAGCAGCTGTGAGTAGTTATTGCTCCAAGACTATGTGGTGTTCTAACTGTTAACATATGAATTCTAAGTACTACTTATTACATTAATGTATAAGCTGAATAAGGATGCAGGAAGACTATTTTGATTGATAAGATAAGAAATATATTCTAGATTATACCCCCGCACAAACACGAAGTAGAAAAGGCCAAGTTAGACTGGCGCGAGATAAAGTTATATAATTTATTACTTACTGACATACAGCTGTGCTCAATACACTTACCTAGCATCGGCTTCGCTATAAAACTCTCTAGCCACAATGTCCTCAAACAGTTCGCCGCCAGTCACTCTAAAAATAGGTACATCGTACGTATATGTCGACGGGTCAATTGCAAATTTCTATTACTCAAGTAAGTCTAGCATGCATACAGTGCAAATCTTACAGATCAAACACCAAGTAGTGAAATCCTTCGTCTTGAATGCTGTCGTGCAAGCGAACTGAAAATCAAATTTAAGAAATATATCTATACTGCAGATAAAAAAGTTATGGGAATTTTAGCTCATACGCTCATAGATGTCGAAGTTTAAGCTGTAGGGCTGTCAGTAGGGCTGTCATTTACTAAAAGCTTCACTTATAATGTTTTTCTTGTCAGCAACACTGCTCATAATAACAAACAGAGTAACAAGTTTGTTAACTTTATTGAGTACAATAAAATTCGGAAACACTCGAGGACAATTTCGGAAACACTCGAGGATAATTTCGGAAACACTCGAGGACAATTTCGGAAACACTCGAGGAAAATTTCGGAAACACTCGAGGACAATTTCGGTAACACTCGAGGACAATTTCGGTAACACTCGAGGAAAATTTCGGTAACACTCGAGGATAATTTCGGAAACACTCGAGGACAATTTCGGTAACACTCGAGGACAATTTCGGTAACACTCGAGGACAATTTCGGTAACACTCGAGGAAAGTTCGGTAACACTCGAGGAAAGTTCGGTAACACTCGAGGACAATTTCGGTAACACTCGATGAAAGTTCGGTAACACTCGAGGACAATTCAGTAACACTCGAGGACAATTTCTGTAACACTCGCTGTGCTACCGAATTGTCCTGTTACTCTGATATGAACACCCAACCTTAACTATCTGACCTGTGGGTTGATTGTCAACAAAAGTATTAACAATTCACACTCACCAATATTGGGGTGCTTGAGCAGTCGGCAAATTCGAGCTTCTCGCTCAAGTTTTTGCATGTCCCGAGTAGACAGCCGCTTGGTGTTGATAATTTTGGCAGCAAACTCCAAACTAGTGGTCTTTTGAACACATCGACGAACAATGGAAAATGCGCCACTGTTAATTCAGAGTGGAAGGAACAATTCAAATTTGGTAGCTTGTATATTAAAGGTTCAAAAGTGCATATACATTAGCAATGGTACTTGTACATCTAATTAACCATAAATACTGTTAGGCAGTTAAAAAAACTTTTCAGTTTAGTTTATACAAAATACTACATTTATCAAGATTGTTTTTATCTTAATTTTCCTCATTTGGTCCATAGATAAAACATAACACTTTAAACTCCATATGCAATTAAAACATTATATATATTATAGTCAAGTCAAATCAAATAAAGAACTAGATTTTACACTGTGTTTTTATTAAGTTTTTTGCATACTTTATGCTTTTAGTTTAAATAACTTTATCTAAAGTATTAAAGACAAAAAGGCAGACTGGGTAACTAATATAATATTTTTTCTTTCTATTTTAGGATCTATTATCCCATTCCAAATTTATAGTTGTATTTAGTAGTAGTAGTATAATAGTAAGTTTGGCTCAGGCAAAAAGCCTGTTTGGCCAATATAATCCTATGTATTTAATACTTGTTCAAAAGGTTGGGTACTTTTAAATGATAAATCAATGAGTTACAACATTTATATGAAAATAGTGTTTAATTTTGAAAGTTTTTAGAATTTTTTACAGTATTTTTGAAAGAACTAGAACAACTAACAATCTATAGAATGACAATAAATTAAGTAAGGAATTAAAAAAACAGGTACTGTATGGTCTTGATGCAAAATGGACTTCCTATAGTGTTTCAAACTATGTTATTTAAATTTAGAGTAAAAAATCTAATTAGTCTATATTGTATACATTATTATCTCCTACTACTACTAGTGTTAAGTGGAAAACTATAATAAATATACTATAAATTGTATAAAATGGTTACAAAACTACAAAAAAATACATAAAAAATAACATCAAATAAAAAATTACAATTATATTCACTATATCTAAGATGGCTTTAAATTAGCAATTATATTATATATTTATATATCTTTTTGAAGATATTAATCTACTTTGATGTGAAATTCTGATAATGATTAGGCCCATATTCTTTTAAAATTGATTATGTATTTACATAGAAACTTTCTAGATTTAGTCATAAGATTAATTAAGAACATGTTAAGTTTAATTTAACTACATTTAAGTTTACCAATTATATTGGTAGCAAACAATTTTATTCAGCCTTACGAGTAAACCAACCAACTCTATACTACGCAAAGTGCAAATTTTGTTAATAACTTACATACACAAGCATTAAATCTAAACGCGACTAAGGTGTATACAGTATTATAAAGACTATAGTTTGAAAGCATTTGCAACAAAATATTATTGAATTTACTTACCGCCCGATTTCTTCCTTTAAGTCGTAGAGATCACTAAATTTACCAGCAGTCATGATGATTAACGCAGTTAATAGGGTACTGAATAAAGCTTAAAAGAGAATTCGAAGAGCTTTATAGTTAATATAAAAGAGAATTCGAAGAGCTTTATAGTTAATATTGAGAGAGCTAGGGTTGGTTTAAGATAGCAAAAAAGGCTGAAATTACAAACTTGAATTCACAACGTTAAAATTTGCAGCAGAGATTCCTAATAAAATTTTAGAAATACTAAAATTAAAAAACTAGCGTACTGATAACTATCTATGCTTGCAATTATTTATGCATAGGACAATAATTAAACTACCTAATTTTGTTTTAACTAACAGTTCAAGTCAGAAAAGCAAACAATAAATTTTACAAATTTAAGTTAGGACTGAAGAAAGTTGTAATATAAGCTTTTTTAAGACCTACCTATTTATTTAAGTTTTTATCACTGTGTTTTCTTCTGTTTTCAGCTTTTTGCCTTCAAGGTATTCACGTAATTTTCGTGCCAAATTACTATACAAGGCACTGGTTTGATAAAAAAAATGCACTATTTAAGCTCTCATGAAGCCGTACAGTGCTATCATTAAAAAACTATAGACTTCTCGAACTTAGTTACTGCACCTGGTGTCCTAACTTCCTAAGATATTTTGTTTTAGCTTTTTTGCAGATTACAAGTTGAACTGAGTCTCGGTAAATATTGGTTCACTATTTCTTGGAAAACATGACTTTTTAAAATGCACTAATTTATTAGAAATCTTGATAGCCAAAGTAACTGATTGCGAATTTATTGTTTTGTTAATTGATAATTTTGGATTTGCACTTGTAGTTCATGTGATCGGACCTTTGGTGTATGAGAATTGGTTTTTCAAAGTCTAAGACTTATAGAAAGCTATTTTGACTGTCATGGATCAATTCAGACAGGATTCTCTTCAAATGTTGTCGGATAGACTGCAGCAGTTAAGTGATATATCATCTAGGTTTGATGCTCTTACTAAGGAAACAGAAGGGAAGCTTCACAATGTGATTGAAACAGCTAATGTTCTGCAGCAGAAAATGTCTCCAATTAACGAACAAATGGAGAGCCTTCGTGCAAAGAGAAAGGGTAATGTTGAAATTGAAAGCTAAATTAATTTTCTTAACTATTTTTTGTGCTTATTCAATGTAGTTGTTGTTAAAAGAGCTCTGGTATCACATTTAGCAGAATAAATATGGCAAATGGGAATACCTAGATACTTTTGTCAGTCCTAATAAATTTGTCATTGACAAATAATCATTAGTCTAGACTATCAATATTTCTATCTATAGCTTTTTTGACACTTAACCTTAAGCTTAACTAGACTCCTAGATGTCATAGAGCTGGGGGCATTAGAAATTTTGCTGCTGGCTATTACATTTGCTAGAATGCAGCTATGAATAGTGTTTTGCATATAGTGCAGAATTTTTTAGTGGCACCTAATGCCTATTAGCTTGATTGTATTTTGACTATTTTCTTATCTCCTCTCTCGAGTCTCTCCCTTTTTTCTTTCTTCCCTCCCCTCTTTTCTCTTCTTCCCCCCCCTTTCTCCTGTCTCTCTTCTTTCTCATTTTTCATCTCCTCCTCTCTGCTTTCCTCCCTTCTCTCACTTTTCTCCTTTTGCCTTTTCTCCCCTTTTTCTTTCTTCTCTCCCTTTTCATATCTCTCCTTGCAATGTTTATAAGTAACAAAAGTAGCAAAATATCTAATGCTTAGCAAGATCCTCTGTGACAACAATGGCTTAGTTGTAAGTTGGTTGCCAAGATTATTAGGCAACAAAAGCCTTTATTTGTTTGAAATATTGCTTTCTTTGTTGGAAGCAAATGCTAAGTGGCTTCCTCATTGGCTCCATTCATCTTAACTTTAGCCCCTACCATCCTGGACTTGCATATAGCATCAAAAATCTATGTTGCTTGAGTCCCCAACCCTAGGGACTTAATAACTCCTTTGCATTATAAGTAAAAACATTCATCTTAACTTTAATCCCTATAATCACAACCAAAATGTGCATAAATTATCAAATATCTCTGTTGCTTGAGTTCCCAACCCCTAGCTAAAAGCTCCTTTTCATTGAAAGTGAAAAAAATTCTCTTAAAATTAGACCTTATTATCCTTACTATACAATGGGTATATTGTATTGAAAATCTTTGTTGCTTAAGTCCATACATGCGCAACCCCCTGATTTACACTGGCCATGCGACTTACTTTTTGACCAAAAATGCGACTTACCTGTGAAAGAAGCCCTAAAGCAAAATTAACGCTTTTGGGTAAACGGCAGGAGTAACTATAACTGTCTTATAAGGGCTAAATGCCTCGTCATCTAATTAGTACTATGTCTGTATTCTTTAGGTGGGAATTTTTGCGACTTACCCCTGGTCTGCCACAATTTACGGTGGCCAGATCGGCCAGGTCGGCCAGCAGTTGCGCATGTATGCTTAAGTCCTCAACCCTAGTGACTTGAAAGCTCACCACATATAAGCTTTGAAACTGGGAATATTCATTCATTTCTAAAAATTTTCTTATGCTCTATCCCTAACCATCAAATCAATGGCTCCAATGGTCTTCTAAGTTAAGTTTCCTAAGATACAAGAACTAGATATGGGTAATATATGTTTTGTATCCATATTTATAACCTCTTGTAGCCATATCCATAGCTAAAACAAAACTATTATCTATTATCTTAAAAGCTAATTACTTTGTCTATTACTAAGAATTTTTGTAAATTGTAAATAGTGTTCTATGTAGACAAAGAAGTCAATTGGTGCGTTTGCATGCACTGGTTCAAAGTATAGCTTCCTTCTGAGCAATGCAAAAAGTGGCACATATTAAAGCAAACATATACAACAAAGATATGTAGACTGGGGCAAGTTTTGTTAATCTTTCAATTATTGCTCATTTTTCCTAGTTTCAAATTTTCTCTTATGTATTTTAACATGCAAATATTTTCAAATAAGTTTTAACTTTTTAAAAATATTTTTAACATAGGTAAAGAACCTTACTCATATTGTTAACATTGATTGCTTGCAAATGTATATTCTTTGTGTATTGCTAAGACTTCTTAACTTAATATAGATGTTTTTAATATAAGTTTTATATAACATTTTACAAAATTTTAGGTTATGACTCATGCAGGCTTTTTCTTAAGCAGACCAGCTCTTATCAAGACACTACAGAAAAGTACATTCAAGAGCTAAAACAGTCAAAGTAAGCAAGTTTAAAAATATTTTAAATGAAGTATATTTTATAATACTAAATATTTAATATAAAATTGTTTAAAATAACTCTAGAATAAGCAATGTTGAAGACTATGTTGCCTCGCTTGTCAAGGCAAAAGAATCTCTGGATTTCTTTGCAACCTATCTGCCACAGGAGAAAAATGCAGAAAATCTTGTAAGTAGATGTTGTTCCCTACAATTTGAAACCTAGTTTGTTATATATAATTTTACATTAATTTTTAACTTTCTTTTGTACAGCAATATATCATCACTGAAGGCTCAAAAGGTCTGCGAGACAAATTTAAAGAACTTCTAACCTCAATAACTTATTCTGAGCGACTGCAGCCAGATAAGTGTCTCAGTCTAGCTGGAGTGGGCGCTGTGAATTTGAAAGGTTTGCTAATATTTTTCTTTTTATAACTTTAAATTTTACCAAAGGACCTGACCTGATTAGATGTACATAGCAACTGTTGGGTCGGGTTAAAAAACTTTCTAGGCGCACTGTGGAGTGACCAGATTCAGGTTGGAATAGCGCACTCTAGAGTGACCAGATTCAGGTTGGAATAGCGCACTCTAGAGTGACCAGATTCAGGTTGGAATAGCGCACTCTAGAGTGACCAGATTCAGGTTGGAATAGAGCACTCTGAAGTGACCAGATTCAGATTGGAATAGCGCACTCTAGAGTGACCAGATTCAGGTTGGAATAGCGCACTCTAGAGTGACCAGATTCAGATTGGAATAGCGCACTCTAGAGTGACCAGATTCAGATTGGAATAGCGCACTCTAGAGTGACCAGATTCAGATTGGAATAGCGCACTCTAGAGTGACCAGATTCAGATTGGAATAGCGCACTCTAGAGTGACCAGATTCAGATTGGAATAGCGCACTCTAGAGTGACCAGATTCAGATTGGAATAGCGCACTCTAGAGTGACCAGATTCAGATTGGAATAGCGCACTCTAGAGTGACCAGATTCAGATTGGAATAGCGCACTCTAGAGTGACCAGATTCAGATTGGAATAGCGCACTCTAGAGTGACCAGATTCAGATTGGAATAGCGCACTCTAGAGTGACCAGATTCAGATTGGAATAGCGCACTCTAGAGTGACCAGATTCAGATTGGAATAGCGCACTCTAGAGTGACCAGATTCAGATTGGAATAGCGCACTCTAGAGTGACCAGATTCAGATTGGAATAGCGCACTCTAGAGTGACCAGATTCAGATTGGAATAGCGCACTCTAGAGTGACCAGATTCAGATTGGAATAGCGCACTCTAGAGTGACCAGATTCAGATTGGAATAGCGCACTCTAGAGTGACCAGATTCAGATTGGAATAGCGCACTCTAGAGTGACCAGATTCAGATTGGAATAGCGCACTCTAGAGTGACCAGATTCAGATTGGAATAGCGCACTCTGAAGTGACCAGATTCAGATTCGAATAAAGCACTCTGAAGTGACCAGATTCAGATAGGAACGGTGGCACACCTATAAGTGGTCAAGTGCGATAATCCAAAAAGGTACTTACAAAACTATACTGGCATATTTTATAATTGTAGAATTTCTTCCGAAATTCAGTGAGAAGCAACTGCAAGAGCTGCGCATCATCACAGACTGGCTGGATAGCCAGGGCAAGACTGCTGAGTACAGTCAGGTCTATGTTGAAGTTCGGTCTCTGTCGCTATGCTCATCGCTGAAAAAGTAAGAGATACGTTCTGCATTGTTCAAGATAGAAGCTAATCATGATGAGACTAGTGCTCAAGATGGAAGCTAATCATGATGAGACTAGTGCTCAAGATGGAAGCCAAGCATGATGAGACTAGTGCTCAAGATGGAAGCTAATCATGATGAGACTAGTGCTCAAGATGGAAGCTAATCATGATGAGACTAGTGCTCAAGATGGAAGCCAAGCATGATGAGACTAGTGCTCAAGATGGAAGCCAAGCATGATGAGACTAGTGCTCAAGATGGAAGCTAATCATGATGAGACTAGTTCTCAAGATGGAAGCTAATCATGATGAGACTAGTGCTCAAGATGGAAGCCAAGCATGATAAGACTAGTGCTCAAGATGGAAGCTAATCATGATGAGACTAGTGCTCAAGATGGAAGCTAATCATGATGAGACTAGTGCTCAAGATGGAAGTTTATCATGATGAGACTAGTGCTCAAGATGGAAGCTAATCATGATGAGACTAGTGCTCAAGATGGAAGCTAATCATGATGAGACTAGTGCTCAAGATGGAAGCTAATCATGATGAGACTAGTGCTCAAGATGGAAGCTAATCATGAGGAGACTAGTGCTCAAGATGGAAGCTAATCATGATGAGACTAGTGCTCAAGATGGAAGCCAAGCATGATGAGACCCCAAAGAGACAGAGTTCGGGCAGGAGTAATCAAATAATAGGTTTCAGAAACGAAATCTACTTTCGACTAAGACGATTTGTCCATCCCATCAGATTTCGCGACTCCCTCACTGGCACTGTTAGCACAACATTCGGCACTTCGCCTTTACTAGTAAGTTTCAAAATTGATTCAATTTGCTTTACTAACAGTAATAGTTCGGGTGTACATGACTGACGATTAGAAAGTCAAAAATGGGTCGCTGTACACCCTATGTGAGCGTGTGTATTATGAGTGCGCTTGTTGTTGTTGGACGATGTTGCCTAAGGCGTTGCGCCGGGGTGCTTGCAACCATCCTTCTATTATTAATATCATTATGACTACCAGTTTAAACTTATTTTTGCATAATTAATCAATTTCAGGCTCGTCGAGGCGGTCCCAGAGACACCCCGTCTAAGGTAGCCACTCTGCAGCGCAAAATGTGAGCTCAATTTTGTTTTCTGCTATTCTGTGTTTTGTTTGACTAAAATTTACTAAATATTTGTTTTTTTTCAATAAAATGATAAACTGTTCTTCTCTTTGCAATTGCCCTACTTATAGTAGCACACAGGAGTTTGTTAAATCAATTCAGCCTCGATCGAATTCGATTATATTTCTTGAACGACGGTAAACTTTATTAGCAGACAAGTGAAAATAAAGTAGTAAAAAATGAGTAGAATATGCGACAGTACTGTACTATAAGTAGTATGTATAAGTACTATCATTTTTAATTGCATTTCTTTGAATATCTGTGTTATTATATAAAGTGCTGATTTTCTTCGTGCTAAAATCCTGCAACGTGCGAATTAGTAAAATAATATAACGATTTAAAAGTATTCGTAGTACTTTTATTGCCAGATTATTTTATAAAGCTGCTGATCATGATTTTGGTAGTTAGTTTTTTTACAGTTTTGGCGCCAATTTGAAAAGTTGTTAGATTGCTCTAATTTATGCTGTAAGAGCGTAAGCCACCCTATCCCTATTCCAAGCCTCTATTCCCATTCCAAGCCTCTATTCCCATTCCAAGCCTCTATTCCCATTCCAAGCCTCTATTCCCATTCCAAGCCTCTATTCCCATTCCAAGCCTCTATTCCCATTCCGAGCCACTCTATCATCATTCCAAGCCACTCTATTATCATTCCGAGCCACTCTATCATCATTCCAAGCCACTCTATTATCATTCCGAGCCTCTCTATCATCATTCCAAGCCACTCTATCATCATTCCAAGCCTCTCTATCATCATTCCACTCTATCATCATTCCGAGCCACTCTATCATCATTCCAAGCCACTCTATCATCATTCCAAGCCACTCTATTATCATTCCGAGCCACTCTATCATCATTCCAAGCCTCTCTATCATCATTCCACTCTATCATCATTCCAAGCCACTCTATCATCATTCCAAGCCTCTCTATCATCATTGCACTCTATCATCATTCCGAGCCACTCTATCATCATTCCAAGCCACTCTATCATCATTCCAAGCCACTCAATCATCATTCCAAGCCACTCTATCATCATTCCAAGACACTCATTATCATTCCGAGCCACTCTATCATCATTCCAAGCCTCTCTATCATCATTCCAAGCCACTCTATCATCATTTCAAGCCTCTCTATCATCATTCCACTCTATCATCATTCCAAGCCACTCTATTATCATTCCGAGCCACTCTATCATCATTCCAAGCCACTCTATTATCATTCCGAGCCTCTCTATCATCATTCCAAGCCACTCTATCATCATTCCAAGCCTCTCTATCATCATTCCACTCTATCATCATTCCGAGCCACTCTATCATCATTCCAAGCCACTCTATCATCATTCCAAGCCACTCTATTATCATTCCGAGCCACTCTATCATCATTCCAAGCCTCTCTATCATCATTCCACTCTATCATCATTCCAAGCCACTCTATCATCATTCCAAGCCTCTCTATCATCATTGCACTCTATCATCATTCCGAGCCACTCTATCATCATTCCAAGCCACTCTATCATCATTCCAAGCCACTCAATCATCATTCCAAGCCACTCTATCATCATTCCAAGACACTCATTATCATTCCGAGCCACTCTATCATCATTCCAAGCCTCTCTATCATCATTCCAAGCCACTCTATCATCATTTCAAGCCTCTCTATCATCATTCCACTCTATCATCATTCCAAGCCACTCTATCATCATTCCAAGCCTCTCTATCATCATTCCGAGCCACTCTATCATCATTCCAAGCCACTCTATCATCATTCCGAGCCACTCTATCATCATTCCAAGCCACTCTATTCCCATTCCGAGCCACTCTATCATCATTCCACTCTATCATCATTCCGAGCCACTCTATCATCATTCCAAGCCACTCTATCATCATTCCAAGCCACTCTATCATCATTCCACTCTATCATCATTCCACTCTATCATCATTCCAAGCCACTCTATCATCATTCCAAGCCACTCAATCATCATTCCAAGCCACTCTATTATCATTCCGAGCCACTCTATCATCATTCCAAGCCACTCTATCATCATTCCGAGCCACTCAATCATCATTCTGAGCCACTCTATCATAATTTCAAGCCTCTCTATCATCATTCCACTCTATCATCATTCCAAGCCACTCTATCATCATTCCAAGCCTCTCTATCATCATTCCACTCTATCATCATTCCGAGCCACTCTATCATCATGCCAAGCCACTCTATCATCATTCCAAGCCACTCAATCATCATTCCAAGCCACTCTATCATCATTCCAAGCCACTCTATCATCATTCCGAGCCACTCTATCATCATTCCAAGCCACTCTATTCCCATTCCGAGCCACTCTATCATCATTCCAAGCCACTCTATTATCATTCTGAGCCACTCTATCATCATTCCAAGCCTCTCTATCATCATTCCAAGCCACTCTATCATCATTCCAAGCCTCTCTATCATCATTCCACTCTATCATCATTCCAAGCCACTCTATCATCATTCCAAGCCACTCAATCATCATTCCAAGCCACTCTATTATCATTCCGAGCCACTCTATCATCATTCCGAGCCACTCAATCATCATTCCAAGCCACTCAATCATCATTCCAAGCCACTCTATCATCATTCCGAGCCACTCTATCATCATTCCAAGCCACTCTATCATCATTCCGAGCCACTCTATCATCATTCCAAGCCACTCTACCATCATTCCAAGCCTCTCTATCATCATTCCACTCTATCATCATTCCAAGCCACTCTATCATCATTCCAAGCCACTCTATCATCATTCCGAGCCACTCTATCATCATTCCAAGCCGAGCCACTCTATCATCATTCCAAGCCACTCTATCACCATTCCAAGCCACTCTATCATCATTCCAAGCCTCTCTATCATCATTCCACTCTATCATCATTGCACTCTATCATCATTCCGAGCCACTTTATCATCATTCCAAGCCACTCAATCATCATTCCAAGCCACTCTATCATCATTCCAAGCCACTCTATCATCATTCCAAGCCACTCTATCCCGAGTCCAAGCCACTCTATCATCATTCCAAGCCACTCTATCATCATTCCGAGCCACTCTATCATCATTCCAAGCCGAGCCACTCTATCATCATTCCAAGCCACTCTATCACCATTCCAAGCCGCTCTATCATCATTCCAAGCCTCTCTATCATCATTCCACTCTATCATCATTCCAAGCCACTCTATCATCATTCCGAGCCACTCTATCATCATTCCAAGCCACTCTATTCCCATTCCGAGCCACTCTATCATCATTCCAAGCCACTCTATTATCATTCTGAGCCACTCTATCATCATTCCAAGCCTCTCTATCATCATTCCAAGCCACTCTATCATCATTCCAAGCCTCTCTATCATCATTCCACTCTATCATCATTCCAAGCCACTCTATCATCATTCCAAGCCACTCAATCATCATTCCAAGCCACTCTATTATCATTCCGAGCCACTCTATCATCATTCCGAGCCACTCAATCATCATTCCAAGCCACTCAATCATCATTCCAAGCCACTCAATCATCATTCCGAGCCACTCTATCATCATTCCAAGCCACTCTATCATCATTCCGAGCCACTCTATCATCATTCCAAGCCACTCTACCATCATTCCAAGCCTCTCTATCATCATTCCACTCTATCATCATTCCAAGCCACTCTATCATCATTCCAAGCCACTCTATCATCATTCCGAGCCACTCTATCATCATTCCAAGCCGAGCCACTCTATCATCATTCCAAGCCACTCTATCACCATTCCAAGCCACTCTATCATCATTCCAAGCCTCTCTATCATCATTCCACTCTATCATCATTGCACTCTATCATCATTCCGAGCCACTTTATCATCATTCCAAGCCACTCAATCATCATTCCAAGCCACTCTATCATCATTCCAAGCCACTCTATCATCATTCCAAGCCACTCTATCCCGAGTCCAAGCCACTCTATCATCATTCCAAGCCACTCTATCATCATTCCGAGCCACTCTATCATCATTCCAAGCCGAGCCACTCTATCATCATTCCAAGCCACTCTATCACCATTCCAAGCCGCTCTATCATCATTCCAAGCCTCTCTATCATCATTCCACTCTATCATCATTCCAAGCCACTTTATCATCATTCCAAGCCACTCTATCATCATTCCAAGCCACTCAATCATCATTCCAAGCCACTCTATCATCATTCCAAGCCACTCTATCATCATTCCAAGCCACTCAATCATCATTCCAAGCCACTCTATCATCATTCCAAGCCACTCTATCCCGAGTCCAAGCCACTCTATCATCATTCCAAGCCTCTCTATCATCATTCCACTCTATCATCATTCCAAGCCACTTTATCATCATCCCAAGCCACTCTATCATCATTCCAAGCCACTCAATCATCATTCCAAGCCACTCTATCATCATTCCAAGCCACTCTATCATCATTCCAAGCCACTCAATCATCATTCCAAGCCACTCTATCATCATTCCAAGCCACTCTATCTTGAGTCCAAGCCACTCTATCCCGATTCCAAGCCACTCTATCCCGATTCCAAGCCACTTCAGTTCCCCTCCTACCCCCACCCTAACCCCAGCACCTTATTTCAAGCCGCTCTACCCCTCGATAATCTCAGCACCCTATTCTAAGCCGCTCTACCCCTCGATAATCTCAGCACCCTATTCTAAGCCGCTCTACCCCTTGATAATCTCAGCACCCTATTCTAAGCCGCTCTACCCTCGATAATCTCAGCACCCTATTCTAAGCCGCTCTACCCCTCGATAATCTCAGCACCCTATTCTAAGCCGCTCTACCCCTCGATAATCTCAGCGCCCTATTCTAAGCCGCTCTACCCCTCGATAATCTCAGCACCCTATTCTAAGCCGCTCTACCCCTCGCGCTCAGGAAATCGAGGCCAACAGCTCTTACCCAACAGCCGGCTCTATTTGACTCCGTAGACCAATCGGATTTAGACGCAGACGATGTCAACGCCATGTTAACCGCGTTTCTCCGTATGGCAATGGTGCGTTTGTCCGAGAAATATCTTTTTCAAACATAATTTTAATTTTCTGTATGTAAACTTTTATCCGCTATTCATTATTTTGCAACCGAAATATTCTCACAGCTCGAATCGCTAACACTGCCATTGTTTGGCTTTAAATTTGATCGGCCTCAACAGTTAGTTGATCAAATAGTTGCTAAGGCCAAGGAGAATATGTTTGAGGATGTTCACGTAAGTGCTTCGGTTCTGGGATAAATTGCTTCTTTGTTTTGTCCGTACTTTACAGCAACTTTCTTCAGGGCCTGCGCAGCCCCGTCCTCTGATTCTTCAGAGCCTCTGATTCTTCAGAGCCTGCGCAGCCCTGTCATTTGATTCTTCAGAGCCTGCGCAGCCCCCTCCTCTGATTCTTCAGAGCCTGCGCAGCCCCCTCCTCTGATTCTTCAGAGCCTGCGCAGCCCCGTCCTCTGATTCTTCAGAGCCTGCGCAGCCCCGTCCTCTGATTCTTCAGAGCCTGCGCAGCCCCCTCCTCTGATTCTTCAGAGCCTGCGCAGCCCCGTCCTCTGATTCTTCAGAGCCTGCGCAGCCCCGTCCTCTGATTCTTCAGAGCCTGCGCAGCCCCGTCCTCTGATTCTTCAGAGCCTGCGCAGCCCCGTCCTCTGATTCTTCAGAGCCTGCGCAGCCCCGTCCTCTGATTCTTCAGAGCCTGCGCAGCCCCCTCCTCTGATTCTTCAGAGCCTGCGCAGCCCCGTCCTCTGATTCTTCAGAGCCTGCGCAGCCCCGTCCTCTGATTCTTCAGAGCCTGCGCAGCCCCGTCCTCTGATTCTTCAGAGCCTGCGCAGCCCCGTCCTCTGATTCTTCAGAGCCTGCGCAGCCCCGTCATTTGATTCTTCAGAGCCTCTGATTCTTCAGAGCCTGCGCAGCCCCGTCCTCTGATTCTTCAGAGCCTGCGCAGCCCCGTCCTCTGATTCTTCAGAGCCTGCGCAGCCCCGTCCTCTGATTCTTCAGAGCCTGCGCAGCCCCGTCCTCTGATTCTTCAGAGCCTGCGCAGCCCCGTCCTCTGATTCTTCAGAGCCTGCGCAGCCCCGTCCTCTGATTCTTCAGAGCCTCTGATTCTTCAGAGCCTGCGCAGCCCCGTCCTTTGATTCTTCAGAGCCTCTGATTCTTTAGAGCCTGCGCATCCCTGTCATTTGATTCTTCAGGGCCTACGCAGCTCCGTCCCCTGCTTCTGGCAGTCAATTGTCACTGGTATCAATTGTCACTGGTATCAATTGTCACTGGTATCAATTGTCACTGGTATCAATTGTCACTGGTATCAAATGTCACTGACAGTCAATTGTCTTTGGCAGTCAATTGTCACTGACAGTCAAACGTCACTGGCAGTCAATTGTCACTAACAGTCAAACGTCACTGGCAGTCAATTGTCACTGACAGTCAAACGTCACTGGCAGTCAATTGTCACTGACAGTCAAACGTCACTGGCAGTCAATTGTCACTGACAGTCAAACGTCACTGGCAGTCAATTGTCACTGACAGTCAAACGTCACTGGCAGTCAATTGTCACTGACAGTCAAACGTCACTGGCAGTCAATTGTCACTGACAGTCAAACGTCACTGGCAGTCAATTGTCACTGACAGTCAAACGTCACTGGCAGTCAATTGTCACTGACAGTCAAATGTCACTGGCAGTCAATTGTCACTGACAGTCAAACGTCACTGGCAGTCAATTGTCACTGACAGTCAAATGTCACTGGTATCAATTGTCACTCACAGTCAGATTGGGACAGTCAGTTGCCATAGAAACATTTAAAAGTCGCTCGGTTTGCAATTTCGGACTACAATTCTATAGCAACAGCTCCAACAGAACGCACACCCCTTCCTCTCTTATCGGCAGTCCTTCGAAGCCAGCGTACGCCGCGAATTCAAGCAAGACCCCGAATCGCTGCTCCGTCTTGTTGCCGTACTGGACCGTTTGCGTCATCTCCGACCAGACCTGTCCGCTGCTAGCTGTCCGCCAGCCTTCAAAGCCGGCCTAGAAGACCTGGCTAAGGACATGCAAACTCAAGCTCGTAGTAGTCTAGAAGATTTCCGCGACGAGATTGTGAAAGATGGCGGCGGCGCAGGTGGCGGCAGTGGAAGCGGCGGCGGTGGCGGAAGCGCCGGTCCCGGTGGCGGCATTGTCGGTGGCGGCAGCGGCGGCGCCAGCGATCTAGGCGTTCTAGCTGAAGTCGCGGGCGGCCGGTCCCTGCCGCCAGACGGCACGGTGCACGAGCTGACGCTGAAGGTGCTGAAGTTTCTGCAACAGTTGCACGATTTCGGCGATACGGCTCACGAGATCTTGGCTAGAGAAGTTATCTTAGGCCGGCAGCAGCAGCAGCATGGCGGCCGGCAGCAGCAGCAGCAGCAGCAACAGAAGGAGAAAGACAAGGTGCTTGGCGCCTATCTCAGCCAGACATTGGCTAATCTGTTGCGGACTCTGGACAGCCGGGCTGAGCACTACTCAGATCCGGCTCTGCGGGCCATTTTCCTGCTCAATAATTATCGATACGTTCAGAACCGACTGGAGAGGTGAGCTCGAGACATGTTTTTGGTTTTCATTGGTCTTATTAAACCCAAATTCGTGGCTTAACAATAATAAGTATTATTTCAATATGACATCAAAGCAATTCTGGCCAAGCCGCTGACTCCTGAGCAACATACAAGCGCGCCAATATTGTACGCAGGCACGTACTCAAACACACGCTCACACACAGTGTACAGCGGCCCTTTGTTGACTTTCTATTCTTCAAGCATGTACACTCTCCGTGCTTTAGGGGTTGGCCCTCGGCTGTAAACTACACAACACAACCTCCTGGGTCACCTTTCGTAAACACAAGCCCCAAAATTTTTATTTACAACTTAAAAAACACATTAAAATTCTTAGTCTACTTATTAAGTGAGTAGTATATAAAAATACCTCAAATTTAATGCAGGGACAAGATGACGGCCACCGTGCAAGCGTACAATTACGAGGCTATCAAATTCTTTGAAGAGCATCAAAATAAAAATCGGCAGAGCTATTTAAACAGAGGGTGAGTTGAAAATAATCTAAAGTGGCTTTGGTTACATGTCACGTGTTAATTGCTGCAATTATTTTTTCAGTACTGTGTGCTACACCTTATTTTTGTACAGGTGCAACTATTTTAAATGCATTTTAATTTTTGAGTTAAAAAAAGTAAACTTGTCACTCAGTATCCACTCAACCCAGTCACTCAGTATCCACTCAACCCAGTCACTCAGTATCCACTCAACCCAGTCACTCAGTATCCACTCAACCCAGTCACTCAGTATCCACTCAACCCAGTCACTCAGTATCCACTCAACCCAGTCACTCAGTATCCACTCAACCCAGTCACTCAGTATCCACTCAACCCAGTCACTCAGTATCCACTCAACCCAGTCAATCAGTATCCACTCAACCCAGTCAATCAGTATCCACTCAACCCAGTCACTCAGTATCCACTCAACCCAGTCACTCAGTATCCACTCAACCCAGTCACTCAGTATCCACCCCACCCAGTCTAAGCATCGACCCCACCCAGTCTAAGCATCCACCCCACCCAGTCTAAGCATCCACCCCACCCAGTCTAAGCATCCACCCCACCCAGTCTAAGCATCAACCCCACTCAGTCTAAGCATCCACCCCACCCAGTCTAAGCATCCACCCCACCCAGTCTAAGCATCTAACCCACCCACTCTAAGCATCCACCCCACCCAGTCTAAGCATCCACCCCACCCAGTCTAAGCATCTACCCCACCCAGTCTAAGCATCTAACCCACCCACTCTAAGCATCTACCCCACCCAGTCTAAGCATCTACCCCACCCAGTCTAAGCATCTACCCCACCCAGTCTAAGCATCTACCCCACCCAGTCTTAGCATCCACCCCACCCAGTCTAAGCATCCACCCCACCCAGTCTAAGCATCTACCCCACCCAGTCTAAGAATCTACCCCACCCACTCTAAGCATCTAACCCACCCACTCTAAGCATCTACCCCACCCAGTCTAAGCATCTACCCCACCCAGTCTAAGCATCTACCCCACCCAGTCTAAGCATCTACCCCACCCAGTCTAAGCATCTACCCCACCCAGTCTAAGCATCTACCCCACCCAGTCTAAGCATCCACCCCACCCAGTCTAAGCATCCACCCCACCCAGTCTAAGCATCTAACCCACCCACTCTAAGCATCCACCCCACCCAGTCTAAGCATCTACCCCACCCAGTCTAAGAATCTACCCCACCCAGTCTAAGCATCTACCCCACCCACTCTAAGCATCTACCCCACCCACTCTAAGCATCTACCCCACCCACTCTAAGCATCTACCCCACCCAGTCTAAGCATCCACCCCACCCAGTCTAAGCATCCACCCCACCCAGTCTAAGCATCTACCCCACCCAGTCTAAGCATCTACCCCACCCAGTCTTAGCATCCACCCCACCCAGTCTAAGCATCTACCCCACCCAGTCTAAGCATCTACCCCACCCAGTCTAAGCATCTACCCCACCCAGTCTAAGCATCTACCCCACCCAGTCTAAGCATCCACCCCACCCAGTCTAAGCATCTACCCCACCCAGTCTAAGCATCCACCCCACCCAGTCTAAGCATCTACCCCACCCAGTCTAAGCATCCACCCCACCCAGTCTAAGCATCCACCCCACCCAGTCTAAGCATCTACCCCACCCAGTCTAAGCATCCACCCCACCCAGTCTAAGCATCCACCCCACCCAGTCTAAGCATCCACCCCACCCAGTCTAAGCATCTACCCCACCCAGTCTAAGCATCTACCCCACCCAGTCTAAGCATCCACCCCACCCAGTCTAAGCATCCACCCCACCCAGTCTAAGCATCGGGTCTCCAATACCGTGACATACCTGGCAGATTGCAGAAATGCGCAGCAGCCCTTGAGCTTGGCGGGGAGGTTGCGAGTGTTGCAGCGGCGGCAGCGGCGTCCGCCGCCCAACCAACGGTCGGTAACAGTAGTAGCGGGCATAGTGACGGGCATTCTAGGCGCTTCGGCGTCGGCGCCAATTCAAAGCATGCCAGTGTTGTTGTCAAGGTTTGCCGCTGCCAGTCAATAAGCTGTTTTTTTATTTATTTAGTATTAGCTCAGTAACTATATAATATCGCTTTGGAAAGGCAGCGCATTTGTACTTTTATTTTGCTTGTGCATTTGGTTTGATTAATTATTTGTTTTCTTTAATGTGTTGCTTTTTTAAAATAGTTTTTTCTGCTTCTTTATGATGTGATTGCTTTTAATATTGACCGCCACTTTTACCGACGCATAATTTACACGAATCCCCGTGTACTTTAGTAAGCCCGCGCCCTCTTCCCCGTGTACTTTAATGAATCCACCACCTTCTTCCCCGTGTACTTTAGTGAGCCCGCGCCCTCTTCCCCGTGTACTTTAATGAATCCACCACTTCTTCCCCGTGTAATTTAGTGAGACCGTCACCCTCTTCCCCGTGTACTTTAGTGAACCCACCACCCTATTATCCGTGTACTTTAATGAACCCACCACCTTCTTCCCCGTGTACTTTAGTGAGCCCGCGCCCTCTTCCCCGTGTACTTTAATGAATCCACCACTTCTTCCCCGTGTAATTTAGTGAGACCGTCACCCTCTTCCCCGTGTACTTTAGTGAACCCACCACCCTATTATCCGTGTACTTTAATGAACCCACCACCCTCTTCCTCGTGTTCTTTATTGAACCCACCACCCTCTTCCTCGTGTTCTTTATTGAACCCACCACCCTATTCTCCTTGTACTTTAATGAACCCGCCACCCTCATCCCCGTGTACTTTAGTGAACCCGCCACCCTTTTCCCGTGTACTTTAGTGAACCCGCCACCCTTTTCCCGTGTACTTTAGTGAACCCGCCACCCTTTTCCCGTGTACTTTAGTGAACCCGCCACCCTCATCCCCGTGTACTTTAGTGAACCCGCCACCCTTTTCCCGTGTACTTTAGTGAACCCGCCACCCTCATCCCCGTGTACTTTAGTGAACCCGCCACCCTTTTCCCGTGTACTTTAGTGAACCCGCCACCCTCATCCCCGTGTACTTTAGTGAACCCGCCACCCTTTTCCCGTGTACTTTAATGAACCCACCACCCTATTCTCCTTGTACTTTAATGAACCCGCCACCCTCATCCCCGTGTACTTTAGTGAACCCGCCACCCTTTTCCCGTGTACTTTAGTGAACCCGCCACCCTTTTCCCGTGTACTTTAGTGAACCCGCCACCCTCATCCCCGTGTACTTTATTGAACCCGCCACCCTTTTCCCGTGTACTTTAATGAACCCACCACCCTCTTCCTCGTGTTCTTTATTGAACCCACCACCCTATTCTCCTTGTACTTTAATGAACCCGCCACCCTCATCCCCGTGTACTTTATTGAACCCGCCACCCTTTTCCCGTGTACGTTATTCGACCCACAACCGGTACCCCTTCCGTGAGCACCAATTAACACTAGAGAAGCTTAATGGTTAATGGAGTTGTTTAAAGCATAGATAACTTTGAAGCAGACATTTAAATCGAATTTTGCAATGAATAACATTTTAACAAAGCATTCTGAACTTGTCACAAACAGTAATATTTATTGTGCATAGAATGTATCTTCAACTGTTTTAGTTACTAATCCGTTTTTAATACAAAAATTTGAGTGTTAATGATTTGTACTGAAATATTGGTTGATGTTATTTCTTGTTTTCAACTACTACTTTGCCTATTGTCTACTAAAAGTAATAACAAAGCTTGTTTATTTCAAACCCCACTCTTTTCTTCCTCTCCTGCCAAATTTAGCTGGGCTCGTGTGCTTGAAATCGTGATGGAGAAGAACAAGCCGCTAAGTCAGCAGCGAATGGCATCCGAAATGCCGGGAAAAGTACATTATGATCAATGTTTCTACCACCCTTTACAGGATTTCTGCACCAGTTGTTATTCAATTTTATTGTGCCTTTATATGCCTGCCTAGTACTGATCTAAAGTCTATTAGGTCTGTCTTCAATTATTTGTACGCCCGTAGATTGACGTTGATTACCATTTGATCTGGCATCTCCCATTGTATCTATGCACTTTACTGTGGCATATAGGATAGAGGTAGGGATAGAGGGGGAGGAGTATGCAGGGATAGACAGTGAGAGCTGCGCTGGGAAAGACAGTGAGGGCTGTGCTGGGATCGACAGTGAGAGCTGGGCTCGGATAGACAGTGAGGGCTGCGCTGGGATAGACAGTGAGGGCTGGGCTGGGATCGACAGTGAGAGCTGGGCTCGGATAGACAGTGAGGGCTGCGCTGGGATAGACAGTGAGGGCTGGGCTGGGATCGACAGTGAGAGCTGGGCTCGGAAAGACAGTGAGGGCTGGGCTGGGATAGACAGTGAGGGCTGCGCTGGGATAGACAGTGAAGGCTGGGCAGGGATAGACAGTGAGGGCTGGGCTGGGTTAGACAGTGAGGGCTGGGCAGGGATAGACAGTGAGGGCTGGGCAGGGATAGACAGTGAGGGCTGGGCAGGGATAGACAGTGAGGGCTGGGCTGGGTTAGACAGTGAGGGCTGGGCAGGGATAGACAGTGAGGGCTGGGCAGGGATAGACAGTGAGGGCTGGGCAGGGATAGACAGTGAGGGCTGGGCAGGGATAGACAGTGAGGGCTGGGCAGGGATAGACAGTGAGGGCTGGGCTAGGTTAGACAGTGAGGGCTGGGCTGGGTTAGACAGTGAGGGCTGGGCTAGGTTAGACAGTGAGGGCTGGGCAGGGTTAGACAGTGAGGGCTGGGCAGGGATAGACAGTGAGGGCTGGGCTAGGTTAGACAGTGAGGGCTGGGCTGGGTTAGACAGTGAGGGCTGGGCTAGGTTAGACAGTGAGGGCTGGGCTGGGTTAGACAGTGAGGGCTCAGAGAAGCTATGAAATCCCATATGGAATCAGATGAGTATTTAAAATCGTCTTAATTAAGTTGTACCACAGCATTTTTCATCCAATCGCCTATATTTACATTGCCCTAGCATTTTTGATACACATTTTAATTAAAAAATTTCATTGAGTCGATTTTTTGAAAAGTGATTCTACTGCTTTAAATAAATAAGTTTTTATTAACATAGTTAATAATCAAAGAATATTTTCTTTAATAATTTTAGCTATCCGAAAAGGATAAGGCTCTGATTAAAGAGAAGTTCAAGGTAAATTTCCTATCAATTTGTACAATTTCTTCGTTTAATTTGCACTACTTTAAGTAGCATAACTAGTCTATTTAAATCAAATAAATTCGCGCAGAGCTTCAACGAAGAATTCCAAGCGGTCCACAAGACCCAGGTCAATTACTCGGTGCCCGATCCCGAACTCCGACAGGATCTCATTCGCGAGAACAAAGCTTTCCTATTAGATCGGTACGTCATGTTTCGGGACAAGTATGCCAACGTACCGTTCACGTCCAAGAAGGACAAGTACATCAAGTTCACCAAGGACGATGTGGAGCGAATGCTCGACGAGTTCTTTCGCGGAGTCTGATTTTTGACAAGAATTGTAGCTTCTGATGCTGTAGATTTAATTTTTTTTCGAAATTATTCTAGGTTGGGTCATCAGATTCTTAGTTTCTGGTCCAGCCTCCCAGATCCTCAGTTGCTGGGCCAGCCTCCCAGATCCTCAGTTGCTGGGCCAGCCTCCCAGATCCTCAGTTGCTGGGCCAGCCTCCCAGATCCTCAGTTTCTGGGCCAGCCTCCCAGATCCTCAGTTGCTGGGCCAGCCTCCCAGATCCTCAGTTGCTGGGCCAGCCTCCCAGATCCTCAGTTGCTGTACCAGCCGCCCAGATCCTCAGTTGCTGTGCCAGCCTCCCAGATCCTCAGCTGCTGTGCCAGCCTCCCAGATCCTCAGTTACTGGGCCACCAGCCTCCCAGATCCTCAGTTGCTGTGTCAGTCTCCCAGATCCTCAGTTGCTGTACCAGCCGCCAAGATCCTCAGTTGCTGTGCCAGCCTCCCAGAGTGTCAGTTGCTGTGCCAGCCTCCCAGATCCTCAGTTGCTGGGCCAGCCTCCCAGATCCTCAGTTGCTGGGCTGCCAGCTTTCCAGATCCTCAGTTGCTGTGTCAGTCTCCCAGATCCTCAGTTGCTGGGCCCTACCAGCCTCCCATATCCTCAGTTGCTGAGCCACCAGCCTCCCAGATCCTCAGTTTCTGAGCCACCAGCCTCCCAGATCCTCAGTTGCTGAGCCACCAGCCTCCCAGATCCTCAGTTGCTGAACCACCAGCCTCCCAGATCCTCAGTTGCTGAGCCACCAGCCTCCCAGATCCTCAGTTGCTGAGCCCTACCAGCCTCCCATATCCTCAGTTGCTGAGCCCTACCAGCCTCCCATATCCTCAGTTGCTGAACCACCAGCCTCCCAGATCCTCAGTTTCTGAGCCACCAGCCTCCCAGATCCTCAGTTGCTGCGCCACCAGCCTCCCAGATCCTCAGTTGCTGAGCCCTACCAGCCTCCCAGATCCTCAGTTGCTGAACCACCAGCCTCCCAGATCCTCAGTTTCTGAGCCACCAGCCTCCCAGATCCTCAGTTGCTGAGCCACCAGCCTCCCAGATCCTTAGTTGCTGAGCCACCAGCCTCCCAGATCCTCAGTTGCTGGGCCCTACCAGCCTCCCAGATCCTCAGTTGCTGGGCCCTACCAGCCTCCCAGATCCTCAGTTGCTGGGCCAGCCTCCCTTAATCATGTTGGGAGTTTGCATGTATATAGATTGTAGGCATCGAAAACAAACACTTGTTATTCTCCAAATATATTTATTCGCCGTCGTTTTGAATGCTATTCAAACAGGATTTCTAGCTAATAAAAAGCAGGAACACTAATGCTAATCGGTAGTGTGTAATTTACTAACTAAACAAGCTTCTTAAAACAAACTAAATATTCTTGTTTCATTTGATCTGCTCGGTTTATTTAGTCAATTTATGAATTCTTACTTGTCTAATTAATCCTTATATATTGATGCAATTCTTATGCTTATGATAAACACTCAAATATATTACATTTTCATTGATTGCCCATTTAGAGACTTGCTGCATTATAAATGCGATATTTATAACAATAAAATAATTGCTGTCAGTAATTTCTAGCTTCGACTTATCTATGATTAACGAAAATCTATGGTAAATATCGTTGAGCGGCATTGAGCCTCGGCAACCAGCTACCGGCTTGATATTTCTATGGCCTCTGTACAATCGGCCTCGGGGGGGGGGCACCTTTCGCCAACTTCAATCAAAGTTCGTGCAATAGTTGGTTAAATAACGAAAGCACAAGCGAGAGCGCCGCTAAGAGCTAGAAAAAAGCGAATTGTCGGGTTTGTGTTTCCAATTATTTACTTAATCGAGCAGAAGTCAGCATGACTCGAACCATGGTCCGCCTGCCGGAGCCGCAGGTGCACAGGTACCGGAAGCACACCGCGCGGAAATTGCAAAAATTTGAGAAGGCCAATAAAACGCCCTACTTAATGGTGCCAAGATTTTTCGACATGTATCATCCGACAACTACCTGGCTAATTAACACCGTAGTCAGCGAAAACGAGAAGGAACTCGATCGTGTTCTGTCCGACAAGGTCACGAATAGTCTGCTTCGCTTCGATCCGGACCCGAACGCTATTCAGCAGCAGCATACCGTGATGAAAGGCAACAAACAGTTTGTCGTCACCAAGTCAAAGTACTTCCAGATACTCGACCGGCCGGAGATGTACGACACTTCCAGTTCGGCTGGTTCTCTGTTCGGACGGCACACCGTCATGTACCTCACGCCGCTGGGGCTGGCCATCTACCTGGGCAAGATGAAAGCCGCCAGGCAGCTGGTCGAGTGCATCAATAGGGATACCAACAAGAAGCACATTTTGGCCAGGTGATTCTGCCGTCTGTCCTTTCGTTCCCGGTGTCTTCGCCGTCACATACGAGTAGTGTCTCCATATCCATTCGGTGTCTCCCCTGTCACTCTGTTGTCTTCCACGTCACTCTAATGTCTCCCCTGTCACTCTGTTGTCTCCCCTGTCACTCTGTTGTCTCCCCCGTCACCCTGTTGTCATCCACGTCACTCTAATGTCTCCCCCTTCACTTGTTGTCTTCCACGTCACTCTAATGTCTCCCCTGTCACTCTGTTGTCTCCCCTGTCACTCTGTTGTCTCCCCTGTCACTCTGTTGTCTCCCCTGTCACTCTGTTGTCTCCCCGGTCACTCTGTTGTCTCCCCCGTCACCCTGTTGTCATCCACGTCACTCTAATGTCTCCCCCGTCACTCTGTTGTCTCCCCTGTCACTCTGTTGTCTCCCCCGTCACCCTGTTGTCATCCACGTCACTCTAATGTCTCCCCCGTCACTCTGTTGTCTCCCCCGTCACCCTGTTGTCATCCACGTCACTCTAATGTCTCCCCCGTCACTCTGTTGTCTCCCCTGTCACTCTGTTGTCTCCCCCGTCACCCTGTTGTCATCCACGTCACTCTAATGTCTCCCCGTCACTCTGTTGTCTCCCCTGTCACTCTGTTGTCTCCCCTGTCACTCTGTTGTCTCCCGGTCACTCTGTTGTCTCCCCGTCACCCTGTTGTCATCCACGTCACTCTAATGTCTCCCCCGTCACTCTGTTGTCTCCCCTGTCACTCTGTTGTCTCCCCCGTCACCCTGTTGTCATCCACGTCACTCTAATGTCTCCCCCGTCACTCTAATGTCTCCCCCGTCACTCTGTTGTCTTCCACGTCACTCTGGTGTCTCCCCCGTCACCCTGTTGTCATCCACGTAACTCTAATGTCTCCCCCGTCACTCTAATGTCTCCCTTGTCACTCTGTTGTCTTCCACGTCACTCTGGTGTCTTTTCCATCATCTCTGTGTCTCCCGTCGCTTTATAGAGTCGTTTATGTTACTCAAGTACCTAACCTGGACCATAATCTAACCCATCTTCAAAGGCTAAAACCCCTAATATTTGAAACTGTTGCAGACAGCCACAGTTTGTGACCTGCTTCGGTGACCGCTACGGCGATCTAATGTGCATGTACGACCACAACCTGGCTATGCTATGCGAAGCCTACGATATCCTGCACCTGATGCTCGTGCACAACAATTGGTTCCCAATGGAACCGTTTCGCTTAGTATATAGGAAACGCTTCGTTGAGACCAACATGTGGTTCGACGATTTCATGGATTACGCTTTTTACATATTGTTTACTAAGCGGAGCTCAATGAACGTGGCTCGACTTGCTAGCGCTGTGCTCAAACGACCAACAGAGCACTTCAATTTGAACTATCTTTGCCAGCCAACCAGGGCTATGAAAATCACTCTGGTCCGGGATGCTGAAAAGGTAATGAATAAGCTGGCCAAATAAGAATGTTTGATGTAAGGCATTCTTGCTGTACATCAAGGGTGTACATGTACTCTACAAGCCCTCGTATCCTACTAGGGCCCTGTGCGAGT
This sequence comes from Macrostomum lignano, assembly GCA_002269645.1. Taxonomy (NCBI): domain Eukaryota; kingdom Metazoa; phylum Platyhelminthes; family Macrostomidae; genus Macrostomum; species Macrostomum lignano. The sequence continues at coordinate 81,148 of NIVC01002487.1, read as the reverse complement.
TCTTGCCTGCTCACAGCATCAAGTGGGAATATACAAGCGTGCCAATACTGTACTCAGGCACGCACTCACACACCCGCTCACACAGGGTGTACAGCGGCCCTTTGACTGTCTAATCGTCAGGCATGTACACTGTAGCTCGGGAGTCAGGCGCGGTCACCACTGAGCCACTCTCCCCCATCTCGCTAGGCCAGAACCCCTGCACACTAGACTAACAGACTGACAGCCGCATTGCAGGTCATCAACAACTGCAAGTCCTATCCGCGCCGTCTTCTCCGAAGCGCCTACTACGCCGACAAGAAGTTGAAATCCACCGTCAACTTGATCAAAGCTGCCGAGACCTTTATCAACGAAGGCATCTTCAAGCTGAGCGGCGAACCAATGCTGCCCTTCAATCCCAAGGAGGGCCGTCGAAAACGTCTTGAAGCCCTGCCGCCGTTCAAGCCAAGGAATCGCGAGCCGAACACCGAGTGGCCCAGCGCTCTGTACGAATTCGACTGCGACTGCTGCATCGCCCTGCTGTGCGGCCTGCTGTCCAAGTGCCACCGGCTGGACAAGAAGACTTCCTTCCACGCGGCGCTGCAGTTGGCAACGAAAACCCTGGCGGACGGCGGCTGGCTGGATTATTTCAGCCGGATTAGCGACCACGAGTTCCGGGACTACTTTATGGGCATCGACGACGCCGAGAAGTTGCGCTTCCGGCCGGAGATTTTCGGCTACGTTCGAGAGTGCGTCAAGATCACCGTGTTGAGAATCGCTACAATTTGGGCGACTTTTTCACCGACAATCGACTCCGAGCGGAGATCAAGGATGTCAACGATATTAAGAACAATGCCATACTGCAACGCCTGGTGCAGTGCAACGACGACACGGTCACTTTGTACGTCAACTTGCCCAAGGGTGAGAAATTGAAGCCGGCAGCCACGGTGATTGGCGGACCGAGAGTTCGCGGTGAAGGACGCGACGATCCCGCCAACCGGTACTACATGGACCGGATGGAGTTCCCGGCCGAGTCAACCAAGACCATCATGACCAACACGGCTAATATTGAGAAGAAGCAGCACCTGATTGAAGACAACGCCGACGAAAATGACGAGTTCAGCGCCGCTCTGGCCGTTAACAGCGGTCAGTCGAACGCTGTCGGAGATCGAGACGCCGCCTCGCTGCTAATCGAGTGCGAATCGGACAATGAGACCGGATCGGCTGATAGCAAAATAGAAAAAACGGTTGCTACGCAGGCTGCTCAAAAGAAAGTTACTAAAAAGGTAACCGTGCTCAACGAGAAACCGACGCGGCGCTAAAAATGGTGGTAATTTTTTCAACTGAACCTCACCTGTCAACTGATTCATTTTGCTCTATTTTGGTGTTTTGTATACCGATGAAACGCAGCAGCACTTGCTCTCGCAATTCTTTATTGTCCGCTAAGTTTTTACGTGTATTTTTCTCTGAATATCCCTTTATTTACATCCGATCTTAAACAAAAAACAAACAATTTGAAATAAAACAGTTAAATGGAAGCGATTGCTCGCTTGTTCGTAAAACTTCGTTTCAAACTGGTTAAGTACTGTATTTGGTCGATTTTTTTATGAACTACAGCACTGCTTCTTGTAAATAAGAGAGGGAATTTGAGCAGAAATACTATTTTGAATGAACTTTGAATCTGTCCGCGTGTTTGATTTGTTCAAACTTTTAATAAACTGACAGCGTGCTTTTTGAGGGGTCGCCATCATAAGCTCGAAAAATCACATCGTCGAAACAGGGCTCCATCACAAGCTCGAAAAGTCACAATTACATTGTAGTACAGTACAATAACATAGTATTACGCTGCCCTACATAATTTAAGTTTCGTTTTCACTTAAGAGATAAAAGACGCTAAAGAATTTAACTGCTCTATTTCGCTTAACCGCTTAAAAAACTGAAAAATAAAACAACATTAGTGGAAGTTTACTTTTTACATAATTTTAATAAATGGCTGCTAAATCAGTTTTCGAGAATTGGGTTTTTCGAGATTGGTGACTTTTCGAGCTTGTGATGGTGGTTGCTAAACTTTTCGACGATGTGATTTTTCGAGCTTATGATGGGCCCCCTTTTTGAGGTATAATTATTCACTGTAGCATTCCTTCCCTCACCCCATCCCCAAGGACAGAACCCTTCCCCTAGTTATCTAGGACCGACACCCACCCCCAGTTATCTAGGGCAGACACCCTCCCCCAGTTATCTAGGGCCGACAACCATCCCGTTATCTAGGGCCGACACCCAACCCCAGTTATCTAGGGCAGACACCACCCGTCCCAGTTTTCTAGGACCGACAACCACCCCCAGTTATCTAGGACCGACACCCATCCCCAGTTATCTAGGGCCGACAACCATCCCCAGTTATCTAGGGCCGACACCCAACCCCAGTTATCTAGGGCCGACACCACCCGCCCCAGTTTTCTAGGACCGACAACCACCCCCAGTTATCTAGGACCGACACCCATCCCCAGTTATCTAGGGCCGACAACCACCCCCAGTTATCTAGAGCAGACACTCACCCCAGTTATCTAGGGCAGACACCCACCCCTATAGTTACATATATCTATACATTGGGCTCATATCCTACAATCAAAACAACTTGATCAGGCGGTATCAATGAATCGAAGCTACGCTCGTACATAAAGTGATTTTGTTTAGCTTCCTGAAAGTTCATTCATATAAATTCAAATCAAATTATATTAGTTCATTCAAATTTATATCTGGCGAAGAGTGTGCGGCACGCAGGCTCATCTCTGGTTCGACATAGGCAAAATAATACGAGTACTCGTTATTGATCGATTTACCTTTCAGAATAGTTCTAAAATTTTTTAAATTTAAATCTATGTTTAATTTAACTAATTGATTCTCGCTGATATTTTCAGATATAGCTGATAAAAGTCCAATTATTTTTTCACAGTAGCCATCCTAATGTATTAAAAGTTGGCTCACGACAAGCTCAGTCGGTTTTGCCGGTCAGTCTAGCCGAAATTATCAAAATGCTCGCAGCCATACCGAGGTTTAGCGAGCCATTGATGATGTACAGCATCAGCAGGTTGAAGTCTCCGGTGGACAGCAGGGTTGAGGCTATGCGGGCTGCAGTATGTATGTGCTCATTAAGTTGCATCTATCTATCTATCTATCTATCTATCTATCTATCTATCTATCTATCTATCTATCTATCTATCTATCTATCTATCTATCTATCTATCTATCTATCTATCTATCTATCTATCTATCTATCTATCTATCTATCTATCTATCTATCTATCTATCTATCTATCTATCTATCTATCTATCTATCTATCTATCTATCTATCTATCTATCTATCTATCTATCTATCTATCTATCTACTATCTATCTATCTATCTATCTATCTATCTATCTATCTATCTATCTATCTATCTATCTATCTATCTATCTATCTATCTATCTATCTATCTATCTATCTATCTATCTATCTATCTATCTATCTATCTATCTATCTATCTATCTATCTATCTATCTATCTATCTATCTATCTATCTATCTACCTATCTATCCACCCATCGTACCCACCCATCGTACCCACCCGAGCTGCAGGTGAACGCCAGAAGCCAGGTAGCGCCGGACATGTTGTGCACCAGTTTTTGGCGCCATAAAGTATAGATTTGACGCGACTTGCCCACAGCCGATACGATAGCCAGCGAGTTCTGGAGTTTTTATTTAAATACAAATTAAGACTTAAGTAATGTCATACAAGTCATTTTTGATTGTAATATTTAGGTCCTCTTAATTGGTTGTCTAAGGTGTCAAACTAGGGCCAACATCCTGTTATCTAGGACAGACACCCACTCCCAGTTATCTAGGGCCGACACCCACCCCCAGTTATCTAGGGCCGACATCCACCCCCAGTTATCTAGGGCCGACACCCACCCCCAGTTATCTAGGGCCGACACCCACCCCCAGTTATCTAGGGCCGACACCCACCCCCAGTTATCTAGGGCCGACACCCATCCCCAGTTATGTACGGCCGACAGCCACCCCCAGTTATCTAGGGCCGACACCCACCCCCAGTTATCTAGGGCCGACACCCATCCCCAGTTATGTACGGCCGACAACCACCCCCAGTTATCTAGGGCAGACACCCACTCTAAATTATATCTAGGGCCGACACCCACCCCTGCAGTTATCTAAGGCAGATACCCACCCCCAGTTATCTAGGGTCTACGTACCCACTCCGACAAAATAAACAAAAATTAGCCACTCACGATAAGCATAGTTATTACATTCGACGGCCAATAGCGAAATAGAATGCCAAGTTGGACGCTTAAAAACCTAGAACAGTAAAGAGATTTGGATTAATAAAGTTTAGTGCCGCAATAAATTTAGCTAACCTGCAATTTATTGCAACCGAACTTACCCCGCCACATACAGTCCAATGTAAGCTATATTAAATTTTCTTTCATTAGAAATCAGAAACAGTAGTAGAACAACTGTGAATTGTCAAACAATTTGAATTCGAGTTTTATCTAGTTGCGATTGTGAGAACATGAAAAATAAATTAACCAAACCTTGAGCAGACAGAAACAGATCTTCGCAGTAAGTAAGAAACGGATATCGCTGTGATGCGGCGTAGTTGCACACGGTTAGAAAGCTGGATTTTTAAATAAAATGCGGGAATTACTTGTATCCATGCTTCAATCTCGTATGCGAGGCAGCCTACGGAATGGAGATAAAGGATGAGGCAGCCTACGGAATTGAGATAAGGGATGAGGCAACCTACGGAATTGAGATAAGGGATGAGGCAACCTACGGAATGGAGATAAAGGATGAGGCAACCTACGGAATGGAAATAAAGGATGAGGCAGCCTACGGAATGGAGATAAAGGATGAGGCAACCTACGGAATGGAGATAAAGGATGAGGCAACCTACGGAATGGAGATAAAGGATGAGGCAACCTACGGAATGGAGATAAGGGATGAGGAAGCCTACGGAATTAAGATAAGGGATGAGGCAACCTACGGAATGGAAATAAAGGATGAGGCAACCTACGGAATGGAGATAAAGGATGAGGCAACCTACGGAATGGAGATAAAGGATGAGGCATCCTACGGAATTGAGATAAGGGATGAGGCATCCTACGGAATGGAGATAAAGGATGAGGCAGCCTACGGAATGGAGATAAAGGATGAGGCATCCTACGGAATTGAGATAAGGGATGAGGCAACCTACGGAATGGAGATAAAGGATGAGGCAAATCTTCCAGAGTATCCAGGTAAGCCGCTCACCACCACAGCTCCAAACTGAGTCCAAGAACGTCCAATCCTAGTGTCGATCCGTTGGCGATAACTTTACTAACCTGCGGTATTCGCTGAACAATGCACAGCAGAATGACCGCCAAATTTACAGCCTGCAATGCAGCCGCCGAGTCCATGACAACTGAGATGGCGGTTTGTATAGAACTGACGGTTTGATTCCTCTCTTGAGCTTTGTGTAGCTGTGAGTAGGGCCTATTTATTGCTCAGAGCAGAATGTATGTTGACATGGAAGCGGTCGGCATGTGCTCATATTTCATTTATTGGATGTACATTTCTGAGCTATATAGTTCAGCTCTTTGATCCAGTCATCTTGCTTCACCCTCTCTTCCCCTTCATTTAGTTAATCCTATGTAAAATGCACTGCGTGGGAGATTAACAGGCAGGATTTCTCTCCCCTATAGCTCTAGCCAAAGCCTTAGAATTATAGGAATGCATTATTGACCATTTAGCCAATCCATAAGCTTGAAGCTGTATCAGATTTCTCACTGCAGATTACAGGGGAAGATTAAGTACTTAACGAATTCCCTTGACTCATAGAGACTAATGGCTTTTTTGAGTTGCGTATCTGCGTCTTACATGGTTAGTATAAAAGGACGTCTTTATATAGCTGAGATTGGATGCATAGAGTTGAGTTGAGAAAGGAGTGTTCAATTTTGTAATCTACTTGCATTACTTTATTGCAATTTATTGCAGTGAAATCTCAAAGACAAAGTCACAGACAAAGTGTACGGTTATATCCCAACGACAGTGTTCAAATACCAAGTGGACACCCTGATGTTTGATGAACTTGCATAAATTCGACTCTATACTACTAGCTGGAGTTTTTTCAAAAAATCTGTTTGTTTTTTGTAGACAGCATGTGTCACACAGTTTAGACAATATGTAACAAGATGTAGACAATATGTGTCACTCAATGTCGACAAACTGGGTCACTCAATGTAGACAATATGTGTCACACAATGTAGACAATATGTGTCACTCAATGTAGACAATATATGTCACTCAATGTAGACAATATGTGTCACTCAATGTAGACAATGTGTCACACCATGTAGACAATGTGTCACACAATGTCGACAATATGTGTCACACGATGTAGACAATATGTGTCACACGATGGAGAAAATATGTATCACAAAGATGTAGACAATGTGTCACACGATGCAAGACAATATGGTCACACGATGTAGACAATATTGTCACACGATCAGACAATATGTGTCACACCATGTAGACAATATGTGCACACGATGTAGACAATGTGTGTCACACGATGCAGACAATATGTGTCACACGATGTAGACAATATGTGTCACACGATGCAGACAATATGTGTCACACGATGTAGACAATGTGTCACACGATGCAGACAATATGTGTCACACGATGTAGACAATGTGTCACATGATTACTCTAACAACTGCCTAACAGCTTTTTTTCCAGCGTTACATTCTCAACTTTGGCGTATACTATAAGTAGTATTCGAGCGAAAAAATCAGTCTGTTTTCTTGCATTCCGAATCGAGACAACAATTTCGAATACATTTAGATATTCTTCCCGGCTGTACAATCAATAGGAAGTCGCTAAGAACGCGGGAGTTATTTCTCCTATTGCGGGTCGATATCTGCCTATACACGTACCTACCCCCGACACTGTCAATGCAATTTCTCTCTTCCCTTGCTTTTTTTCCTGAGCTCCTTCTTTCAATTTCTACTCTTTTCTCTCTCTCTCTTTCTCTCCCTTCTCTGTCTAGCAACAGAGCTAAGCTATTAGGAGGTGGTCAGCGAGTTGACTTGTGTAACCAACTCTTGTGCATATATCGTGAGTTCGCAATATTCACTGCGTGACACCCCTAACACACACACGTTACGCGCTATATATACTCACAGTCAGAGTTGAATATATAATTTTAAACTTGTCAATTGGACGATCGTTCATTCACAGTTGCAACTTCAGTCAGACCCCCGTCAGTGCACGGCCACTAACAGCTGCTAGGCGGGAGCTTTTCGATCCAATATTCCTATAGCTCTGTTGTTAAGGAAGAAGCTACGCAACTATAACGACTATTCCATACTAGCATTGTAGCTCCGGCGTTGGGGTTGGCGGTGACGGTTGCGTCTTCCTATCGTGTCTTTTCACTTCAATAATAAAATAAAAGCAGCAATGCAAAAGCAGCAACAGCTGAAGAAGAAGAAGAGCAGAATTAGCGGCTCGTCTGTGCGAACTCCGAGGCAGGAGAATTCTTCGGAAGACTGGAAAGAGCTGGTGAGTGCATTGTAAAATAGCTTAGCCTCTTGAAGTTGCTCAATACATAAACTTATGTAGATGAAATTCAAGGCCCAATTTCAATTGAAAATACACTATCCAATTAGTAGTTTTAGAAGAGGTTCAAAAGTCTAAGAAGTTTATTTTCTCTGGGTGGCTGTGGTCACCGGGTGCACAGCGGCTCTGTGACTTTCTAATCGTCAGGCACGTGCACTTTATGTGCCTTGGGGGGGGGGGTGGCTCGACAACCGGAGAGTGCCTGCAGTGCTTTCATAAAAGTTATGTACAATTAAAAATTTGTAGCATTTCCTATTATATAACTGTATTCGTTCTTCAATTCATTCTGCTCTGTTCGTGACTAAACCTGCTATCTTAACATGGTAATCCATTTGTACTTTAGAGATAGAGAGCTATAGAGAGATTAGTGGAGTACTGTATCTGTACAGACACGATCGCTGGGCAAAATAACAGCTGAAATGTATAAATGCATTTCGCAGGTCAATCTTCTAGGAGGCTCGGAGACCGCGGCAATAGATCTCTTTTTAGACCCGGCGGACAGCGTCACAGAGATGGCCACGCCAAACCAGTTGTCGCCGAGCGACTTAAAACCATCGGAGCCAAGCTGAAGGAGCTGCAAGAGCAGCTGGTGGCTCTGACTATTGAGAATGAAGCGTTGAAAGCTCAACGATTGGAGACTGAGCAGCTCAGGCTGAAGACTGAGTCGGAGACGGTGCAGCTTCTCAGGAGGCAGCTGGCTGAGGAGCGAGCCGCAAGAGGCTGCTCAGAGGAGGCACCAGTGGCTGCTGCTCAGGGCTGGACGAGCGGCCGCATGTGAGTCGCTGCAGCTGTGTTGAAAAGGGCCGCTAGCTAGTTTAGTTAGTCAGTTAGTTAGTTAGTTAGTTGGTTAGTTAGTTAGTCAGTCAGTTAGTTAGTTAGTTAGTTAGTTAGTTAGTTAGTTAGTTAGTTAGTTAGTTAGTTAGTTAGTCAGTTAGTTAGTCAGTTAGTTAGTTAGTTAGTTAGTTAGTTAGTTAGTTAGTCAGTTAGTTAGTCAGTTAGTTAGTTAGTTAGTTAGTTAGTTAGTTAGTTAGTTAGTTAGTTAGTTAGTTAGTTAGTTAGTTAGTTAGTTAGTTAGTTAGTTAGTTAGTTAGTTAGTTAGTTAGTTAGTTAGTTAGTTAGTTAGTTAGTTAGTTAGTTAGTTAGTTAGTTAGTTAACCAATCTCAGCCTCACTCTGCTAACTCAGCCTCAACCAATCTCAAACACTCGACCCCATCATCATCTGTCCCAGACCGCGAGCTCTCGCTCGACTTCGCCGTCGAAACAACGCCGCCGTCAGGGCTGCGGCTGCCTCGGATTCGACTGCAGACGCTGCCACAGGCGAAAAAGATGATGCAGCAGAAGCTGACGATGAGAAGGACGATAAAGAAGACGACAAAGGCATAGCGATGTCGCTGGATGCTGCAGCTGATGGCGGCCTCTTGGACCGGATGAAGAACTGGGCAGTGGGCGGCCTGCTCAGTCTGTTGGAGGACATGCAGGTCCCAACCGAGGCAGAACGGCAGGCGGCGGCCGCGGATGACCAGCTCTCCGCTCGCCGGTTGAAGGTGAACTGCACCCGGTTCGGCCGGAGTACTCAGCCGATCTTCGCTAGCATCAAAGGATTTGTACACGTTGTCCGATGGAAGTCGCCGTCATATACTGTGCTGGTCATGCTGGTTAGTTTAGACCAGAACTCAGTGTACCTGCATTCATAGCTTTTGCTAGACACAGTTTTCCCTCAATCTATTTCAGGTGTACTATTGTGCATTGCTGAACAACTATCTACTGCCTATGATACTGCTGCTTTGTATTGTTAGATTGCTGTTGAACTACTTTAAGTATAGGTAAATTGTGCTCTCAGTTGCTTTTAGTATATAGAAACTTATGAAATGACCTTTATTAATAATCTCGAAAGCAAGCAGTCAACCCGGTTTCCATATACAGTCAACCCGTTTTATGTACAGTCAACCCGTTTCCATGTACAGTCAAACCCCAAACACAGTCAACCCCCACACAGTCAACCCCACATAGTCAACCCCCACACAGTCACTCCCCCCCACAGTCAACCCCCCCCCCCACAGTCAACCCCCCCTCACAGTCAACCCCCCACAGTCAAGCCCCCACAGTCAGCCCCCACAGTCAACCCCTCACAGTCAACGCCCACCGTCAACCCCCCACAGTCAACCCCCACAGTCAACCCCTCACAGTCAACCCCCCACCGTCAACCCCCCACAGTCAACCCCCCCACAGTGAACCCCCCACAGTGAACCCCCACAGTCCACCCCCCTACAGTCAAACCCCTACACTCAACCCCCACAGTCAACCCCCACAGTCAACCCCCACAGTCAACCCCCACAGTCAACCCCCCACAGTCAACCCCCCACAGTCAACCCCCCATAGTCAACCCCCACAGTCAACCACACCACCCCCACCCCACAGACTCGGCTGGGACTTAGAGTTCAACTTTCTGGCCGAATATGAAGACTCAGATGGCGAAGAGAACTCAGGCGGTGCAGAAAAAGAGCGCACAGTCGGCACCCAAGTGAACTTTGTGGTTCACGTTGCCAAAAAAGTGCAGGTGAGTGTCGTACTATTATCGTAAAAATTCGTGAAATTGTACTAACTGTTTACTATTTTTTGAAACTTAAACAGAATTTGACCGGCAAAATTTCGGACAGCTTGGAGAAACTAAAAAAGTAAGCAATTTGAAATTGTTTATATCCGTCTACTGCTAATTAATATTTGAATAACCGTTTAAATCAAAACTAATTTTGTTTAACTTCAGCCTATTTACCTGGCGCAGTCCAAATCACACCCAGCTACTATTGAATGCACTGCTAGTTGCATTCGTATTATCGATGCTAATTCCTACCACTGCCTACCTGTTCTACGTTGGATTTTATCTTGGCATCAAATTATTTGTCATCGATCCGATTTTTGCCAAATATCCGCGACTGCGTCGTAAATACGACAGCGTTGACAAAATCTGGCGAACTTTGCCGACAGATCAGCAGGTTGGCTACCATCAGACTAACAAGGATGTCGAAAAGGTGAGGGGTTTTTGTCAGTCAAGTCGACAGAATCTTGGCCATAGACAACAGAGCCAATTAAACGGACGGATTGCAATTCCAAGCCTACACTCTCCCAAATATTCTGGCCACAGAAATTCATTTCTAATATTTTATTGCTGATTTTTTATGGAACTCTCCACTTTCTTGGCTCTATTGTCTATGGTCAGTGACTGTTATTAAGGACTCAAACGTCTGTAATGTGACTGTTGAGTCACAAGCGCATCACGCCAGTTGCAGAATCGTAAAAAAAATTCGCGAAAAAGTCGTCCTATAAAAGTCGTTGTGTTAGCGCTTAACTTTCTACTAACTTAAGTTGACTAAATAGAGTTGTTATAAATGCGAAATTCGATTCTAATTCATACAGACATGAAGTGACGCAGGTGCGCTTTAGACGCAACTCAGTGATTCTAAAGATACGACTCTCTATACGGCCTCTGAGTCACTATAGAAGAGCCCCAGAGATAATTCTGTCACCTCAAAGCCGTTTGAGAGTCGCAGACAATACAACCCCTCAAATTGACTCTCAGCTAGAGAGTCACTTCTTTTCTATTTTACCTGTGCTACCCGCATGCGTTAGATCTAGAATTAACTACAGCCAGATCCCCTGTCCCCGCCGCAGTACATTCTCCCCTACACGGAGGAGGATCAAATCTGCAGTCCGGAGAGCCGGTCCGAGAACCGCAGTCCCCTGTGCTCCGATGACGAAGAATTCTGCCAGGTGTTCGCCCTGCCAAACTTGGAGTGCCCGCTGGTCAGGTGGAAGGGCGGCAAGCGGTGCGCCATCATCTGCAAGGAGGCCGACAAGGCGCTGCCGGATTCGCTGAAACATGGGAAACTCTTTCTGACGAGGAGGTGATTATATGATCTTCTGTCTATCGACTACTATTAGTAGGATGTGATAGCTAGTTCGTTTTTTAGCATTTTATTTTAAAGTTAAAACGCAGTTTATTTGTTAAAAGTATTTGTATGAGGATTATCAATGCAATTTTGAAGTTAATATTTTTTATCAAAACATTAAATAATATATAGGGTGCTAACACTAATCATAGTGTTAATCACCTGATCATCCTATTTCGCTAACCCCTGGCGACCACGGGCAGCTGGTGCTGCGGTGTCGCGCAGGGAGTTCCGGTGGTGCCGCGGTGTCCGCTGCGCAGTCCCCCTCCGGAGAGCCCTTTGGTAGCGGACGAGCTGGCAGAGATTCTCGGGCCTGAAAACGTCGGAGAGGTCCGGGTTTGGGCCGAGGTAGGTGAGCCTGTCCTGAGTAAAGGCGGGGCATTCACAGATAAAGTGCTCCGCATTCTCGACACCGGAGAGGCAGAAGGGGAATTCCTCACTGCGGATTTTCCCTGGAGGTAGCGATGCCTGGCAAAACAGCCATGACCCAAGAAGGCCATGATCACCGCCCTGATGTCCCTGCGGTTGAGTCCAAGCAGGGCCCGCGGAGGGCGGAGGAAGGACAGGAGACAGCCGCGCGGGATTGCCGGCAGTCGGGGTGTTAGCCCACCTCTCCCTGTGCTTAGAAGCCACCCACTGGTTGATTCGAGTGGTGACACCGGCGATGGGGGTGGGGGCCACGGGCAGGGGACCAGTAAAAGAACCAGTCGAGCCAGCCTTGGCCAGGCGATTGGCCAAATCGTTGCCGGGGATGCCCAAGTGTCCGGGGATAACTTCCGGGCGGAGCACGTACCCAAAGCGGTTAAGACAGAAGCCAAGGCCGTAGAGCTGCCTTGATCACATGCGGGACGTGAACCCATGGGTCGGCTTGTGAGTTCTCCTGCACCAGAATTGAGGGCGTGCAGGTGTGTAGGACCGCAGACCTTAGCTCGTAAGCCTGCATGGTCTGTCTCTTGCTACACGGCCGTGCTGAGCTCACCATTACGCTCGTAGGCACTAATTATAAAGACATAATAAAAACCGATCAAGAAATTCGAGTACGGTAAATTAAATTTCATATTTATTCAAAGAACTTTTAAAACATATATAACGCAGGATACATTTTTTTATTTATAAACGAATATTATTTTTTTTTAACAAAATAAAAATTTATAGGACAGCAAGAGCTCCCCACGAAGTGAATATTAAATGTAAATATAAGTACCTCTACTATAAGTAGCCAGTCCTTGTTGTTAATCTGATTTAGCCAAATTTTATTGACAATCTATTTTCAGTTTTCTGTGTTTTGAACGCGGCAAAGATCGTGGTAAAGTCAAGAAAAGAAATATTGTGATACCGCTGACTACTATTCAGTAGGGGTGTTCGGGGTTCGGGGTCGGGTCGGGTTTCGGGTCGGGTTTTGGTACCGGGTTCGGGGTTCGGGGTAGGTGTTCCGGGTCGGGTTCGGGGTTCGGGGTAGGGGTACCGGGTTCGGGGTTCGGGTCGGGTTTGGCCACCGGGTTTTCGGGGTTTTCGTGGTTTTGAACAATTATCATTCTCAAGAGTATTTTCAAGCACTTTTTACTCCTTATGCAAAATCCACAATGCGAAAGATATGCATTGAGTTTCAGATACAACTTAAGTTATATTTTACATACAATTTGAAACGGAAATAGCAGATAGAACCATGGATTCATTTACACTTTCTGGTAAATAAGGATTGTCGTTTTTCGACCCATTCAGTCTTGCAGTTGATGATTTAAAAAATTTCGTTCAGTAATAATTTTACATGTGCTACGTGTAACATGGTCTGAACTTCTGGATTGGATGAGGAAGCTTAAAATTTATAAATACACTATTATTCTCCACGCATCAGTCGCCAATAATCAATTATCACAATGATTACCTACTCATATCAGCATACAATTTTATGTAAAGACGTCACTTTAGTTTTTACATAGCAATTCTGTTATACCACTACTGACTTACTGTTAACTGTAGTCAAAAGTAAAAATAAATATATATTTGTGATTAACTCTCCTGTTTCATTGTTTCATTGTTTTATCTGTGCTATCTCTTTATCGCTCTAGTTCTATCTCTACTGATATCCACACTTCAGGGTATAATCTAATTTTATTGTACTCTATTTTTGCAGCTTAAATAAACTCATAGATGTAATATTACTATTATTATTCATTTACTTTGTCTATGAGCCCAGTATGTAGTCTACTATCTAGCATCTACTGAAAATAAATGACAAAGGACCGAATTAACTAACATTGTAACTAACAATTACAGTTTGAATTTCCTGAAGCTGAAGGATAAGAATTGTGCAATATAATTTACACTTATCCAACAAATATAAACTGTGTTTGTCCCAAGTCATTCATGAGCTAACGTCGCGCCCAAAAGGCTTACAATTGAAGTGAAATACAAATTAATATTGTACCTTTATCGGTGGAAAAAGTGTATTAATTTATTAAAATGATTGACCAAAATAAGCGTGAAAATGTTCGGGGTTACGTTCGGGGTCGGGTCGGGTTTTGGTACCGGGTTCGGGGTTCGGGGTTGGAAGAAATGTTCGGGACGGGGTTCGGGGTTCGGGGTAGGGGTACCGGGTTCGGGGTAAACCCCGAACCCCGAAAAAATGACCGACCCGAACACCCCTACTATTCAGACTATAAAAAAGGTAAAACCGACAGGACATGCCATTATACACTGTAAGAATCGTTTTTAAAATTCTATTTTACACAATTCGCTACCCTCAGACCAAACCATTCGCTTGGCTGCCTGGAGGCGGAATGGCTATCGAAGTTCAAATTCGTGGCATGGAAAAGGTGCGCTCGCTGCAGAAAAAGCGCGTTAGGCTTGCAGACGCTTAAACTGCAGTCATGCAGTCAGCCCCAGCAATCAACTAGTCAAAGCTAGTCAACCCCCACAGTCAACCCCCACAGTCAGCCCCCACAGTCAACCCCTACAGTCAACCCTACAGTCAACCCCACAGTCAACCCCCACAGTCAACCCCTACAGTCAACCCCACAGTCAACCCCCCCACAGTCAACCCCCACAATCAACCCCCACAATTAACCTCCACAATCAACCCCCACAATCAACCCCCACAATCAACCCCCACAGTCAACCCCCCACAGTCAACCCCCACAGTCAACCCCCACAATCAACCTCCACAATCAACCCCAAAGTCAACCCCAGACAAACAACCCCCCCACACAAACAACCCTCAGAATCAACTCGATCCCCACAAGTCACAACCAACCCCCACAAACAATACCCAGTCAACTCACCCAAAATAAACCCCTACAATCAACCCCTCAAAGTCAGTATTTTGTATAGATAGATAGATAGATAGTAGATAGCGAGAAAGAGCGAGCGAAGCGAGCTCTTTCGAGCTTGCTTGCCGCAGCCAATCAAGCTGAATGCACGCACACAAGATCACCGGAAACGATTAAGGCAGCTGGAAAGCCAATGGGCGCGGTAAGCGCTTTTATCCAGAGGAACTACCTGCTGGAACCAGCCTGCCGTTCGAAAATCAGACTACTCAAGTAGTGCAAAAGAGTGCGAGCAACTACCGAGAAATCTAATTTTCGTAACCGCTCCGGTGCAGGTCCTGGCAATAGATGGTAGATAGCGAGAAAGAGCGAGCGAAGCGAGCTCTTTCGAGCTTGCTTGCCGCAGCCAATCAAGCTGAATGCACGCACACAAGATCACCGGAAACGATTAAGGTAGATATCTATAGATAGATAGATAGATAGATAGATAGATAGATAGATAGATAGAGTGCAAAATACTTCTCACACTAGAATTTCTTACGGGAGTACTTCAGGTAGCTACATACAATACGCGAATTTTGTCAATTAATTCGAAATCAAAATCCACTATAATTCTAGGCGATAACATTTGGCGCCATAATCGGGCGCGACGAACTATTCGACAGCATCATGGAAACTGGACGTAGAGTATCGCTGCCATGGTCCGCCCCAGCAGCATCAACTGCAGGCTCCGCATCTGCATCTATCGGCGGCGGAGACTCGCCGACCTCCATAGAAGCCGCAGCCGTGGCCGCAGAGGAGCTGGTCACCCTGGACCTGGATCTGGTGCAGTCGGTTCATCAGGCTCTGCTGTCAGACAGCGACTCTGATGATTGATTGACCTGCGCGGCTTATTGAGAAATCGGTCTTCAAAACTTTTCAAACCTTGGTTGAATTTTTTTAGTTTGCTAAATAATATACTTGTAAATAATTTTTTGCGCGTATTTTATTGATTCAGCATGGCACTTGAGTTGTACGTACATGTATGAGGCTTTATTTTTGACACATGCGACTCATTTTTAGGGCTGCAATGACACTACTTTTAGCGGACCTACGCTCGTAATGGCACTAATTTTAGCACCCCAATGACACTAATTTTAGCACCCCAATGACACTAAATTTAGCGGACCTAATGACACTAATTTTAGCACCCCAATGACACTAATTTTAGCACCCCAATGACACTAATTTTAGCACCCCAATGACACTAATTTTAGCACCCCAATGACACTAAATTTAGCGGACCTAATGACACTAATTTTAGCACCCCAATGACACTAATTTTAGCACCCCAATGACACTAATTTTAGCACCCCAATGACACTAATTTTAGCACCCCAATGACACTAAATTTAGCACCCCAATGACACATTTTGGCGGACCTAATGACACTACTTTTAGCGGACCTAATGACACTAATTTTAGCGGACCTAATGACACTAATTTTAGCGGACCTAATGACACTAATTTTAGCACCCCATTTGACACATTTTGGTGGACCTAATGACACTAATTTTAGCGGACCTAATGACACTAATTTTAGCGGACCTAATGACACTAATATTAGCGCTCCAATGACACCAAATTTTAGCACCCCAATGACAGTAATTTTAGCGGACCTAATGACACTACTTTTAGCGGACCTAATGACACTAATTTAAGCGCCCCCAATGACACTAATTTTAGCCGACTCAATGACACTAGCTTTGCCTGTATCTAACTTGCCTATAGCTAGACTACACGTGTATGAAGACTGAGCTACAGACACTATAAAAAGTCTTTGTTTTTATAGTGTCTTTTTTTCTTTCGCTTTTACCTTTTCTTTTCCTTAATAAGCGAATTCGTCTACTTTAAGTAAAAATAAAAGCAAATAAAACAGGAAATAAGCGTTAGCCGACTAATAAAATTTGATCAGTATACCCTTGGAGTTCATTAACTTACTTAGCTGACTGTAGTTACTAACCAAGGCAGATTAAACATTGGATTTTGTATTTTAAGCTTATAAAACTTATTATTCTTACAGCTGTATAGCGTGTAGAGTGTTGGAGACACTTAGAGTTGCATTAGTGATAGGTGACAATAAATAATTAAATAAATGCAGTTTATGCACAGGAAACCCACTATTTAGTAACAGCATTTAGCATTATATTAGTTATTAAAACTCAAATCATTACAAAACTACAAATCATTACAAGTTTACATAAAACACACAACTTTTCTACGCAAATTAGTAATCAAATAAATTGAAATTGCAAAATGTATTACTGTAAAGATTCAAACTAAAAAAGGATACATAAAGCAAATTAATATTTACAGCAATAAATAACTCTTAGCATAAATTATTACAACCTAAAGATAAAAACGCAGACAACAGGTAAAACAAAACTGATAGTTGATATTTTTAGATTACATTAAAACAAAAATACATTAACTAAAACACTGATATAGCAAACTACTGTAAGTAGTAAGTAACGCATAAGATTCAATTTGCACAATTAAACTACAATTATGTAAATGAGGAATTTTGTGCCCCGTTAAATAAATTAAATGCCAAGCCATTTGGTTTCGGCCATAGACAAAATATTGAATCAGACGCCTCTTAATTATTAATTAGTATTTAACTAAGTTATGAGTTTATCCCGGTAATTTTCATTAAGTGTTTTCGTTAATTAAACAATTAAACATGTTTTAGATATTCAAGGCATTAAACCATTTCAATATTTTTATTTTAATAAACAGTGGAAACGCAAAACGGAGAGTAAAAAGAATGGCAACCCAGATTACTTCGATACACAGTATATAAAAAACGCTCATAAACGACGTATAAAACCATTAGAATCGCACCTAAACCTCCCCTAGAATCACCACTAATCCACTCTTAGAATGCTCCTAATCAATAGATAGAATCGCACCTAATCAATGGATAGAATCGCACCTAAACCTCCCCTAGAATCACCACTAATCCACTCTTAGAATGCTCCTAATCAATAGATAGAATCGCTCCTAATCAATAGATAGAATCGCACCTAATCAATGGATAGAATCGCCCCTAAACCTCCCCTAGAATCGCCCCTAGACCTCCCCTAGAATCGCCCCTAAACCTCCCCTAGAATCGCCCCTAAACCTCCCCTAGAATCGCCCCTAAACCTCCCTAGAATCGCCCCCAAACCTCCCCTAGAATCGCCCCCAAACCTCCCCTAGAATCGCCCCTAAACCTCCCCTAGAATCGCCCCCAAACCTCCCCTAGAATCGCCCCCAAACCTCCCCTAGAATCGCCCCTAGACCTCCCCTAGAATCGCCCCTAGACCTCCCCTAGAATCGCCCCCAAACCTCCCCTAGAATCGCCCCAAACCTCCCCTAGAATCGCCCCCAAACCTCCCCTAGAATCGCCCCCAAACCTCCCCTAGAATCGCCCCCAAACCTCCCCTAGAATCGCCCCCAAACCTCCCCTAGAATCGCCCCCAAACCTCCCCTAGAATCGCCCCCAAACCTCCCCTAGAATCGCCCCCAAACCTCCCCTAGAATCGTTGCAATCATAAAACTTGGCTATAGCAATCAGGATGCGTCAAACTCCTGTTTTGCATTTCCACTGTTCCGCTAGGCCCAACAGAAGCAAATATTATTGCAGAAAGCAGAAAGCTGTATTGTAACGCGATAGAATGAATGCAATAGACAAAAGTTAAAAAAACATTATTACGATTAGCAGCAGAAGTCCGGGAAACCGTTAGCGCACACTCTTTCGCTTACGAAGCCGTTTTAAACAGCTTTCAACAGCCGAAGCTCCCGGCACCGAGGAGCCCATTGACAGGCGCCGGCGTTTAGCAGCAACCGGTGTTGCAGAAGTGGAAGCAGCAGCAGCAGTAGCAGCAGCAGCGGCAGAGCCGGACTTTTTCAGCTGCAATTGTTGCTGCTTTTGCTTTTGCTGTTTCTGCTGCTTTTTACCAGCAGGACTTGACGGCGCGGCGGCGGCAGCAGCAGCAGCAGGAGACGCCGCGGTAGATCGAGTCTGCCGCTTTGCCGACGGAGAAGTAGAATCAATTGTTGGAGTCGTTGGCAGGTAGAAGCTGACGCCAGCAGCCTGCGATGCTGGAGCCGACGCTGTCGCCGAGCCCGACAACGGGGGCGGAGCCGGGGAACGTTTGAAGCCGGGCGAGAACAGGGTCCGATCGCTGCCGGCCTGCCGTTTCACCATTGCCTGGCCAGTCAGCTTGCCGCTCGGCTCGACGGCGGCTGCCGGCGCGTGCCTGGCGTGGCCGTGAGCATTGGCGCCGGGCCTGTTGGCGTTCTGCCATTTGTCGCACTGGACCAACAGATCGTGCAGGCGAAGCGGCTGCTGCTGCTGACTCTGCTGTCGTTCGGCATCGTCTGAGAAGCCGCCTTCAACTACAGTCGGCGACTCTCGCTGCAGTCCCAGCCTGGCTAGCGTCAAGTCGCGCTGTTCGCTGCGCAGCTGCGACATGGGCCTGCCCGGCGGGTCCAGCATCACCACCAGAGCGGTGATGTTGTCAGCCCGCAGGTCGGCTCGCATCCAGCGTTGCATCGCCATCTGAACCAGGCTGCCGCTTGGATTGTAAAAGAAATTCTGCGGCACGTCCGGGTCGGTGAATACCTGCGGCAGGGAGGGCGGCAGACAAAGAGGTTTAATCTCTGAATGTCTTTGTCTCTTAATTCTTAAACAGAAACTTTGTTTCTTAAAATGGTCCCCGCTTTTTTAAATGGATATTTAATTTGTTAAAATTGTGTCCGGGTTTCTTAGAACAGTAACTCGGTTTCTTGAGTTAAATAATACAAACCCAATTTCTTGGAATAGCAGCTCTGTTTCTTAGAATACAGACCCAGTTTCTTGGAATAGCAGCTCCGTTTCTTAGAATACAGACCCAGTTTCTTGGAATAGAAGCTCTGTTTCTTAGAATACAGACCCAGTTTCTTGGAATAGAAGCTCTGTTTCTTAGAATACAGACCCAGTTTTTTGGAATAGCAGCTCTGTTTCTTAGAATACAGACCCAGTTTTCGGAAAAGAAGCTCTGTTTCTTAGAAAACAGACCCAGTTTTCGGAAAAGAAGCTCTGTTTGTTAGAATACAGACCCAGTTTCTTGGAATAGTAGCTCTGTTTCTTAGAATACAGACCCAGTTTTTTGGAATAGCAGCTCTGTTTCTTAGAATACAGACCCAGTTTTCGGAGAAGAAGCTCTGTTTGTTAGAATACAGACCCAATTTCTTGAAATAGCAGCTCTGTTTCTTAGAATACAGACCCAGTTTTCGGAAAAGAAGCTCTGTTTCTTAGAATACAGACCCAATTTCTTGAAATAGCAGCTCTGTTTCTTAGAATACAGACCCATTTTCTTATAGAAATCTTATATAAACAAAGCAAATTCCAATAACAATACCTTATTCTCTGTGGATCTCTCGCAGATGTGCACCATCTCAACGGCGCTATCGGGGGCAACCATATTCCACAATCCGTCGGAACCCAATATGAGGCACTTGTGCTTGCTATAATCCAAATTGATGCACTGCACGTCCGGCTCTGGGGAAACGTGGAATTCCGAAGAGTTTTTATCGTAGGACCATAAATCGCCCAGGGAACGGGCTACGGCTAGGAATGGCACCGATTCAAATAACTGGCGCTGCTGCTGTTGCTGAGGAGACGAATCGGCGCCGCTCGACTGAGCTGGCCGGCGCCACACAACCCGATAGACGCCGCCTTTGCGCATCAGACTGCCGCCGGCCCGTTCGATACGCTCTCGCTCCTTCGGGTTTGACGGCTTGTGCTCAACCGTGAGTGCTTGAGCGTGCCACAGATCGCGGGATTGTTCGCGGGTGTCCCGACAGCCCAGCACAATGGCCGAGTCGCCAACGTGGCCAGTGTAGAGCTTGCGATTGCGCACAATAGCAATGGAGGCTGTGGTGCCGGCTGTGCTGTCTAAACCGCGCGAAGTCTTGGCCCAGTTGCCTGGCGGGTTGTTGTAGGGGACAATTGTGGGTGCGTCACGTGACTCTGTGGCTATTCAACATTGATTGGTTAACTATGTTAGCCTATCTTAAGCTTGATTTTTATAGAGATTCTAAATTGGTCAAGAAATATTCTTCCGCATTTAAGAGTTCAGCTCGGTTCATGGGGACTCTAAGCGGTGATTCTAGTGGGGATCAAGGGCGATTCTAAAGGGAGATTAAGGGCAATTCCTGGGGTGGATCAAAGCCAATTCTATTTGGGGGATTAGGGGCGATTCTTGAGGTGGATTACAGTGATTCAAATGGGAAGATTAGAGGCGATTTCTGAGTGGATTAGAGTGATTCTTGTGGTGGATTAGAGTGATTGTTGTGGTGGATTAGTGATTCAAATGGGGAGATTAGGGGCGATTCCTGGTGGGTTGGGAGTGATTATTGGGGTGGATTAGAGTGATTCTTCTTAAGGTGGATTAGAGTGATTCTTCTTAAGGTGGATTAGAATGATTATTGGGGTGGATTAGGGTGATTCCAATGGGGGATTAAGAGCGATTGTAATGAAGAATTAAGGATGATTCTTGGGATCTATAAGGGCAATTTTAGTGAGTGAGTCTTAGCAATAATTGTAATAAATTAGAGTTTTTTAGTGAATTTAGGGCTATTTCTAGGGTGGATTTGCAGCAATTCTTTCAATAGATTTGGGACCTCATAGTTAGCCTCAGCAATTTGAAGGTGATTGTTCATTAGAATTGGCAATTTTTGGGGTAGATTAGTTGCTATTTTTAGGATAAATTAGGGAAATAATTGTAATAGATTTATAGGCAGTTAGAAGAAAGAAGAACAATAGAAAAGGAATAATACATTAATACATCATAATATACTATCTGTCAAAAGTTCCCAAACCCTTGCTACGATGTCTTCTAGCAGACATAATTTCAGTCCGTTTTAATTGTAACTTGATTCAAATGAAAGCTGCGGATCTTAGCTCCATGATGTGGTCAAGAAAAAGTTTATTCGAAGGAGTGCGTGTGAACAGGCCAGTGTTATGTACATAAAGGTTAAAGAAAAAAGTGAGGAAAAGACAAACAAGCAATTGTCTATTGATTGGAACTAACATTTTTATATCTTAAAATAAGCCTTATAAAATGCAAAAAGATTTAGCCAAAAAGATTTGGCCAATGCTAGGCCTATTGGCATTTTTTAAACAAAAATTAAAAATTAGTATAGAGCTTACCTCGCTCATTCCACATTGCTTTGTGGGTATTAATGAAGCCTTGTCTTATAGCTTCAAGAACAGCATTGTCATCATTTGACCAAAAGCCATCAATCTTCTTTATTTCACTCAATAGATGAGACTTAGCAAATTTAGCTGCTTCAGCTCCACCATGACCATCAAAAACACCAAAGTAGGCAAATTTAATGCGATCAGATTCAGGCTTGTCTGGGCACTTTTCAAAGTAATACGTTGCAAAATCTTCCATGTATGCACGCATACCCTGATTCATGCATTCTGTTACTCGCAGGTTGATGCCTATTTCAAAACTCTGCATTCTAGAATCAATAGGCATATGGAAATGCTATCTATGTAGATAGACTAGTTTATTCGGTTTTAAGACAATGACAGCAAAAACAAACCTGCAAGGGCTTACTGCTAGGCTTGTTCGGAAAGCAAAAAATAGGCCTAAGCCTAAGGCAGACAGAAGACAGTCAAACAGTGAAACAGATTCTATAGACTATACAAAATGCAGATGCATTAGTAATAATAATAATAAATGTATGCTAAAAATCAATATTTTAATTAAAAATTAAACAAACACGGACTTCAGATACGAATACAGTTAAAGCAGTGTAGTCTACTTGGTAATTATTATTATTAATTATTAATTATTATTATTTAGAAACATTTCTTGGAAAGCAAATTTCCTCAAAAAGTAATAAAACAACTTTCTCAAAATGTTAAATTGTCCAAAAGGTAAATAACTACAAGTTGAATAAAAATATTTTTTAACTCTTTATTTACAAGACAAATTCTTGAACAAGCAAATAAGTATAGATTTCAAAACTACATTTTTCTACGAAAGACTTAAATATCTCAAATTGAGTTATCGCGCCTCAACGATTTGCTAAGTGCTGAAGTCTTTTGTGTCTAGTTAGAACCACAGGTTTTTTTATTAGAGGCAGAGGGGTTGTGTGCACTCTGGCGCACTTTAAGCGACATAGGCACACAACCGGCGAGAAGCATTATTGCCCATTCCACCGACTCCCCTGAGCAGGCATACAAGCGCGCGGATACGTACGCAGTCACACACTCACACAGGAGTGTACAGCGGCCCTAAACTTTATTTTATCGTTAGGCATGTACACTTCACTGCGCCTTGGGGGGGTTGGCTCTCAAGGCCGTTAATTGCACGAGCAGAGCCAAGCCGAGATTCCAATTCAGCCCCAAATTAATGTGACTGCAATTGGAATCGAGCATGGGTCGCTGGCACACAAGAGCCTGCGCTAGACCGCTGGGCTACGCCCCCCCCCCCCTGAACCACAGGTTTAGTCATAGCATGATTTTTAAAAATTTTGATGCGAATATTGCGCTTTTTGAATACTCTTTAATTATCCAAAATTTTTGAGCAAAGGACTCAATGACAATAATAATATCACAATCTATTCCTAATTTTCTAGTTTTTCGACTAGATAATAGCTATTAGCTAACATATGAAGATCTAGCTGAAAAAAATTTAAGCGTTCTTTATTTAACTTAGACTTCAATTGACAAAGAAATATCTTGGCTTAGGTTAAATAAAAAATTTTTGGTAATTAAGGGTGGACTTGGACCTACCTAAAAAGTTTTTTCTGGGGAGGCAAGCTATACCAATCAACTAGAACAGGCAAAATAAGGTAAAAAATACAAGCCAAAGAAATTATGATCTATTTCTGGCCATAGCAAATGGGTCCTTAGTCCCCTTGGCCTTTATACTCTAGGTCTACCTTTGATACATTGTATTATAATATTTTTTAGCCTAGGCATAAATCCTAAAATAAGAAATAGCATGTTTTATAGATAGTTTGTTGGTAATTTTTGTTATAAAATCTATGAAATAAAATTCACAATTAAACTAAAATCAAGATAGCATTACTTCTATGTGATTTTTAATTTCTTAGATGGAATTTGTCTTTCATTATTTGTACTCTAAGCTATGAACTATGGTCTACTAATAATTCCATAGCAGGCCTAGAGATTTCTAAAACTAATTTCTAAAAGTTTTATATCATTTTAAGCAGCAAAAATATATAAAATAATTTGTACTTTTTGTGTTTACTGTTTAATATCATTAAAGTACATTTTATTCATAAATAATGACAATGAAAAATATAAATTGTAAAGATCAATTTTACTGCTAAGGTTTAACTTTATTACAACCGTGATATTAACATATGTCTTTTATGATTTCAATTTTTTGCAACTTGTATACAAATATAATTTTTAAATTTAGAGAAAGACTTTAGCTTTCACCGAATTTATCACAGATAATTTATGGTATGAATTATTTCAGGGCAGGGAATCTCTCTCTGGTCCACCATGACATCATCATCCGTGTACTACAAAAAGCTACTGCAGGATTTAAGTAAGTAGCAGGTTTTTTCAAAACCCTATTTAATTTTAAAGTAATAGTTTTAGTTGGATCTGCAATTAGCGTTCTATCCTCATGCAACTCAAACAGAACAGTCCCAGCTAGATCGCATCCGTTTCGCCGCCTATCGAACAGCAATGAAACTGCGCTTCATCCAACGTCGAGTCAGCCTCCACCTGGTTGACCTGTACACCTTGATCGAATGCTTCAGACTGGCCCATTTTCACGTGCTCGAATATGATGCCGAGCTGAGCCCGGAACAGCTCGAACAGTTGCTATGCACCCTGTACGATCAGTTGAACAAGCGGCTCGGGCTGGCCAACTCAGCCGAAGTGGCCGGCGCTCACGAGAACTACCTGCAGGAACTGGCCGGCATGCTGCACGCTTGGCTGTTTGCCAGATCGCAGTTCGGCTTCGGCCAGCGAATGACCGCACTAGGCGCTAAAGTGGCCATGTCTGTACTGTGCAACGCTAAGCCTATTGATAAATTGCGCTATCATTTCACGCTCATATGCGACCCGGTTACTGGGGTGCTAGATCGCACTAAAGCCCAGGCTTACACCATCGAACTGCTATCCTTACCTGCCGGAGTATTCGAACAGAATAATTTCTATTACCAGCCGGACACCTGCTGCTTTCTGTCTCAGTGCGCCGGTCTGTTGCATTTCTTGGAAATTCTTCTAGCCGAAGACGCCGCTCCACAGCCGCTGCTCTGGCTGACGACATTTCATCGGCTGCAGACTACCGCCAGCCATCCAGTGAGGTGCTCGGTGTGCGGCCAGGAGCCGATATTGGGCTTTCGGTACAAATGCCAACAGTGCATCGGTTCGTTTAATCTGTGCCAGGAGTGCTTCTGGACCGGGGTGACTGCTGGCGGGCACACGCTCAACCACGAGGTTAAGGAGTACACCAGCTGGGTGAGTGGCGCTTGGCCAGCAGGTTGCTCGAAGTTTACATAAAGTGGGTTATGCCCAGCGCTGAGGCAATTCTGCTTATTCCGCTGACACCTGAGCACGCATAAATGCGCGCCAATACTGTACTTAGGCGCGCACTCGAATACACACGCTCACACAGGGTGTACAGCGGGCCCTTTGACTTTCTAATCGTCAGGCATGTCTGTACTCTCTCGATGCCTGTGTTTCAATTTAGAAACTCCATTGCGTCGATTATTGTAACCCCCTAATCTTAGTCTCAGAAAAAAATTAAATTTATAAATTAACCTCCATCTAAGATCTTAGAGGCTTCAGAAAAGCAGAAATTTCAATCACAATTGCAGCAACATCCCAGTATCGATCGAAGTGGCCCCCATATCGATTGAAGCAACCCCCAGTATCGATCGCAGCAACCCCCACCCATATCGGTCGTAGCAACCCCCATATCGATCGCAGCAACCCCCACCCATATCGATCGCAGCAACCCCAATATCGATCGCAGCAACCCCCACCCATATCGATCGCAGCAACCCCCACCCATATCGATCGCAGCAACCCCCACCCATATCGATCGCAGCAACCCCCACCCATATCGATCGCAGCAACCCCCACCCATATCGATCGCAGCAACCCCAATATCGATCGCAGCAACCCCCACCCATATCGATCGCAGCAACCTCCATATCGATCGCAGCAACCCTCATATCAATCGCAGAAATTCTAATCTCGCTACGAAGAAAGTATCAGTTCTTCATAGAACATTTTACATTTCTCTATTTTATATTCCTTCTAGTGATCAATAAGTCCTTTAAGCTACCGTATTGTAATAAATCCTATAGCAGCAGTTCATATAACGCTTGGAAACATGCCATGAACTTTGTTTGCATTGGCAGAGCTTGGGGATGAAGTAGGGAGCGAGTACGTGTCGGAGACGAGATTGAGGATCAGTCAGCCACGTGATTGCTTTTTTTGTGGAGCTTTAAGTGGACATTCAATCGCTAAATTTGCGGTGTGTATAAAGGGCAGCAACTCTTGAAAAAATGAGAATGAATGAACCGCGTCCTCGCTCAACAGGGCGGTTGGTTTAATACTATGATGTTGTTGGGCACTTGTAAAGTCCTAGAATAGAATGAATAAGCTGTAAACCTTTTAAGCCTATGCTCCACTTTTATCCGCATGGGACTCGGTATAAATATTTATATACAGCAAACATTGCTGTTCCGCTTGCTAGGCCTGTTGCTCTGTGCTTTTCCATCCATCTCGTTCATCGGTTTTGCTTCATAGCTACTGTTTCTATGCTTTTATATTGCAGGCATTTTCTTCTTTTAGTTTGGCTAACTATTCATTGTTTGCGAATCAGTTGTTTTTGGAATAATTTTATTATTAATCCGTTTACTGAAATGTTATCAGAGACTCTTCGACTTGGACTTGTGCATTTGAATAGCCTGTGCGAAGTGTCAGGGGGCAGAGCAGTTCTACTCTGCTGACTGACTGACTGACTGACTGACTGACTGACTGACTGACTGACTGACTGACTGACTGACTGACTGACT
Organism: Macrostomum lignano; assembly: GCA_002269645.1. NCBI lineage: Eukaryota > Metazoa > Platyhelminthes > Macrostomidae > Macrostomum > Macrostomum lignano. The sequence continues at coordinate 54,205 of NIVC01002487.1, read as the reverse complement.
GACTGACTGACTGACTGACTGACTGACTGACTGACTGACTGACTGACTGACTGACTGACTGACTGACTGACTGACTGACTGACTGACTGACTGACTGACTGACTGACTGACTGACTGACTGACTGACTGACTGACTGACTGACTGACTGACTGACTGACTGACTGACTGACTGACTGACTGACTGACTGACTGACTGACTGACTGACTGACTGACTGACTGACTGACTGACTGACTGACTGACTGACTGACTGACTGACTGACTGACTGACTGACTGACTGACTGACTGACTGACTGACTGACTGACTGACTGACTGACTGACTGACTGACTGACTGGCTGACTGACTGACTGACTGACTGACTGACTGACTGACTGACTGACTGACTGACTGGCTCACGCATATTAATTGAAAACACGTGTTAGAATCCGTTACACATACAAGCATATAAAAGCTCTACTAAGCCCAAAGTTTCCCTTCGTTTACCTTTCATATCCGGATCGCTTATCTTATCTCCTTGACGTTTCTCTCTTCCTCTCTCCAACTTCATAGGCATAAGGTTTATAGGGAAAATCTTTCCCGTTGTACAGGGGGTGTTGCTAAGGTAGTTGGGGATAATTTAGAATGGCGAAGAAGGTGGAGGGGAGCTGCAGGGGGTGGGGCTACCGTTATTGGGCCCGAATGTTCGAACCGTGCAGGTCCAACAAGAGCCAGATGGTGGGTTTCTGCGTGCAACTTTTTTTACCTGCACCAGATTCAGTTAGAGTGAGGGTGTTGCTGGGCAAGGCTTCTACATCATTTCTTTCTTCGGTGTCTTCCCGTTTTTTCTGTCTCTCCGACCTGCACAGTCAGCTGGCTGTATAGAAAGGGGATAAAAGCTGGCGGAGGGGCGACTGGCTGCCGGGACACACAGACGCAAAACTTCAGTCCCGTTTAAATCGAGAGATTCTGCAGCTTTCTATTTAATCTGTCCAAAAGCAGATCATGCCAAATAAGGAAGGTAAAACTTCTGTAGCGGTTAATCCCAGCGATGAAGCTTTCCCAGCTTCTCGCGCCGCAGTTGTCTGCCCGCGCTGCTTGAAGACCCGGCCGTCTCCGCCTTCTCTGCCGCAATCTTTTTCGGCTGTTTTGTCTTCTTCCGCATCGAATTCTTCTGCTTTTTCTGCGCCGCAATCCGCCGAACAGAAGCAGCAAAACAGCCGGCCACCGCCGCGTCCGGTTAAACGGTCGGAGAGCTTCACCTCCCGCCTCACCTCAATGCTGCTGCCCCGCTCCGTAAGTGCCGCTTCTGTGTGTCTGTCTGTCTGTTTGTGTCTGTCTGTTTGTGTCTGTCTGTGTGTCTGTCTGTCTGTCTGTGTGTCTGTCTGTTTGTGTCTGTCTGTCTGTGTCTGTCTGTCTGTCTGTCTGTCTGTCTGTCTGTCTGTCTGTTTGTTTCTGTCTGTCTGTCTGTCTGTCTGTCGGCCTGTCTGTCGGCCAGTCTGTCTGTCTGTCTTTCTGTCTGTCTGCCTTAGTGTCTGTGTGTGTGTGTCTGCCTGTCTGTCTTTTTGTCTACTCAGTTTGTCGGTTCGTGTTGCCATTTTAATGTCTTAAGTCTGTCTCAGCCATATTATCCGCCAATCTACAAGCCAGCCTCTCCCAATAGCAATCTCACTATATCCATAGTGGTCTCTCTTCACCCGTTGGCAGTGTTAACTGTCTCTACAGTCAAGCTCTTGAGCACTTTACTGTCGCTCACTGAGTTGTAACCGGAGCTCCTCTTCAACCAAGGCCCCTTAGTCTGTCCTGCTCAATTAGTGCAAAGCGCCACCCCCGGATGCCCATAGATATATTTGATAACAGCGCTTGCCTATCGAGATATCTATCTACGGTTACGGTGTAGTAAGATGCACTGAAACGACTGAAACAAAATGCAAGGCATATAGTATTGGTTTTGTCAGCCTAACTGAGAATAAAGCCATCCAAAGTGAGAATCCTGCCTACGCTGACTGCGAAGGGCCTGGCTGCGTGCAGCCTTAGTCTATGGGCCATAGACTATAAAGGACAAGCAAAGTGATAAAAAGCCATCCAATGTGAGAATCCTGCCTACGCTGAATACGAAGGGCCTAGCTGCGTCCAGCCTAGTCTATGAGCCATAGACTATAAAGGACAAGCAAAGTTTTAAAAAGAAATCATCCAGTGTGTTCCTGTTTCCGTTATTCCGTTCAAGCTATTGGCTAGTCATATGGCTCAGAAGGTATAAAAATAAAAGAATACGACGCATAGACCAATCGATTCTCACTTTGGATGGCTTTATTCTCAGTTAGGCTGACAAAAGCAATACTGCTTACTGTCTGTGTGTGTGTTGTGTGTGTGTCGTATTAGGGCCAGTTGAAAATGCCGTGTCTTTGCCAATCGATTTCTAGCTGTTCCACTCATCTTCGGGTGTGTTTTTTTTTTACACACGAAGCTTCTGTACTTTTATAGTCGTTATTAAATATAGTATTATGGGTTAGCGGCTTAGTATAATTTCCATGTTTTTATTTGTGTATCTAATTATAATTATGAGACTTTCATTGACCGGCTCTACGCTCGTCTGTCTATTCGCTCTACTCGTTTTTTAAGGGCCTTGGTTGCTAGATGGCATGCAGCCTATGTAATTAACTAATCTGCTGTATATCCCTTAGTCTTGAAGCTCATACATTATACTCGTAGAAATGATGCAAGCTTTCATAGGATTCTCGATCAAAGTCTTCCTTATAAGTACCCAAGCTGTGATGGAAATTTACTCCAATCTGTGATAGAATGTTTTTTCCAATTACAATAAATTATTTACAAGTTTCAAATAGAATTCCCCAAGTTTGAGTAGAATTTCCCAGTTTTAAGTAGAATTCCCCAAGTTTCAATAGAATTCCTCAATTTTCAGTAGAATTCTCTAATTTTTAGTAAAATTCCCAAACTTTAAGTAGAGATCCCTAATTTTTAATAGAATTCCCCAAGTTTCAATAGAATTCCTCAATTTTCAGTAGAATTCTCTAATTTTTAGTAAAATTCCCAAACTTTAAGTAGAGATCCCTAATTTTTAATAGAATTCCCCAAGTTTCTATAGAATTCCCCAGCTTCTAAAGGAATTCTTAACTCTACCCGAGTTCACTGGTAATGGCATCCTGCTTTCCCTGATAACTATATGTAAGTATTAAGGAAGCATTTGTGTGTGTGGGGGGGATTTCTCGTTTTACAGATATCGCTGCTAGGGAGGGGGAGCAAGGGGATATGGGATCTATGAGCCCCCCGGGAGGGGGGGGGGTTAAGGCGCTGCGCCACTCTATTTCCCATATTTTTCGCTTTCTCGCCTTCGTGGGGGATTTTTATAGAAAGGCTTATAGCTATATATATATATTATATGCCTGTATTGATGGAGAGGCGGGCGATGGGGTGGGGGAGGCTTCAACTGCAGCTGCTGCTGCTGCATCGAACAATTTAGCGTCATGCTGTGTGCATACAGTATGTGTGCGCCGCTTGCTGATCGAGAGAAAGACGAGAGAAGTTAACATCTATTCTAGACAAACGGATCTAGATAGACTGACTGACTGACTGAGACGGCACAAGTCAGACAGACAGCTCCGCCATTTACCCCGGGGGAACTATTATGATCTGTCTAAATAACTCGCCCCTGATGCCTTTGCCTGGCCTGCAAGTATAAGTAGAAAGCAAAAAAATGAGGATGTTTCTCTTCTTATTAGCTTTTAAAATCCCAAGAGAGTTGGTTGCTGATGAGAGAGGGAGACAGTGACTGACTGTAATGAGTGAAAGACAAACTTTACTGCAGAGTGATGAGCTTGCTGTTTTGGAATGAGGCAGTACGGATCCTCCGTCTTACACTGCGCATTTTGGTCAATTTGGCGCTTCTGGCTTGCCGAATTTGACGCTTGTGACAGACAGTTTGGCGCCTTAGTGACAATTTTTCGGCGCCTTGTGGACAATTTGTTGGCACCTTAGTGGACAATTTTTCGGTGCCTTAGCGGACAATTTGGCGGCGCCTTAGTGGAGAATTTGTTGGCGTCTTAGAGGACAATTTGGAACCTTAGTAGACAATCTGTTAGCGCCTTAGTGGACAATTTAGCGCCTTAGTGGACAATCTCTTAGCGCCTTAGTGGACAATTTAGCGCCTTAGTGGACAATTTAGCGCCTTAGTGAACAATTTAGCGCCTTAGTGGACAATTTGGCGCCTTAGTGGACAATTTGGCGCCTTAGTGGACAATTTGGCGCCTTGGTAGACAATTTGGCACCTTAGTGGACAATTTGGCGCCTTGGTAGACAATTTGGCACCTTAGTGGACAATTTGGCGCCTTGGTAGACAATTTGGCGCTTTAGTGAACAATTTGGCGCCTTGGTAGACAATTTGACGCCTTAGTGTACAAATGTATCGCATTGGCACCCTGACAGTGTCTTATGCTTTTTTTACATTTTTTATCTTCTAGAAGCAGCCGGGCAAGCAATCCAGCTTGGCTTCAACTCTGCGACGCGGTTTTCACTCGGGAGCCGCCGCCTCGTCCGCTTCGCCTCACCAGGGCCGCAGCCGCCACTTCAGCGGCCAACCGACGGCGTCTCTGGAGCGCTCGGCGTCCGTCCGAGGGCGCGGGCACGGCGCCGCTCCGATGATGTTGATGGGCGGCGGTGGCGGCGGCGGCGGCGGCGGCGGTGGCGGCGGCGGCACGACGGCCGCGGCGCTGTTGGATCCACAGGACAGCGGCCCGATGCTTGACCTGACTCACATTGTGCCGCCTCCGCCTCCGCCCGCGTCAATGAACCAGAGTCTGACTGCCACTGGTGAGGCTGATGGAGAGGGATCTGGGAGATTTGGGATGACTATAAGGGGATTCGGGAGATTTCGGATGACTATAAGGGGATTCGGGAGATTTCGGATGACTATAAGGGGATCTGGGAGATTTGGGATGACTATAAGGGGATCTGGGAGATTTGGGATGACTATAAGGGGATCTGGGAGATTTGGGATGACTATAAGGGGATTCGGGAGATTTCGGATGACTATAAGGGGATTCGGGAGATTTCGGATGACTAGAAGGGGATCTGGGAGATTTGGGATGGCTAGGAGGGGATCTGGGAGATTTCGGATGGCTATAAGGGGATCTGGGAGATTTGGGATGACTAGGAGGGGATTCGGGAGATTCGGGATGACTAGGAGGGGATTCGGGAGATTTGGATGGCTAGGAGGGGATCTGGGAGATTTAGGATGACTAGAAGGGAATCTGGGAGATTTGGGATGACTAGAAGGGAATCTGGGAGATTTGGGATGACTAGAAGGGAATCTGGGAGATTTGGGATGACTAGAAGGGAATCTGGGAGATTTGGGATGACTAGAAGGGGAGAGATTTGGATGGCTAGGAGGGGATCTGGGAGATTTGGGATGACTAGAAGGGAATCTGGGAGATTTGGGATGACTAGAAGGGAATATGGGAGATTTGGGATGACTAGAAGGGAATCTGGGAGATTTGGGATGACTATGAAGGGATCTGGGAGATTTGGATGGCTAGGAGGGGATCTGGGAGATTCGGGATAACTATGAGTTATGAGGTACTCTATCCATCCCGCAGCTAAAATGCACTATTTACTGTCAATCGCCCTGTCCCAAAGGGCTAATGAAGCGGTGCACAGTCTCTAAAAAAAGTGATTTGTTAGCCCCATGGCTGCGGTTGTGGCAGTGTCGCTCAGAGTTGCAGTAAATTGAATTTCTCCGAATTCCTCTCTCACCCCCTGTCTCTCCTTGATTTCATTACGAATGCTTGACTTTGCTGGGCGTTTGCTTTTATAGTTTTGGGTGAAAATTGAGAACCATGCATATGCATTATATGTATGTATGCATAGTCTAAGACTGTGCTCTAATGCAATCCAAGTACTGTCAATAATAAAGTGCAGATATAGACTGATGCACCCTCTCCTATTTTCCTTAGTTACATCAGATTTTCTAAGTTTAAAACTAGTCCTCTGATACCCTACCTGGAATCGAACCCGGGCCCTCTGACACCCTACCTGGAATCGAACCCGGGCCCTCTGACACCCTACCTGGAATCGAACCCGGGTCCTCTGACACCCTACCTGGAATCGAACCCGGGCCCTCTGACACCCTACCTGGAATCGAACCCGGGTCCTCTGACACCCTACCTGGAATCGAACCCGGGCCCTCTGACACCCTACCTGGAATCGAACCCGGGTCCTCTGACACCATACCTGGAATCGAACCCGGGTCCTCTGACACCCTACCTGGAATCGAACCCGGGCCCTCTGACACCCTACCTGGAATCGAACCCGGGCCCTCTGACACCCTACCTGGAATCGAACCCGGGTCCTCTGACACCCTACCTGGAATCGAACCCGGGCCCTCCGACACCCTACCTGGAATCAAACCCGGGTCCTCTGACACCATACCCGGAATCAAACCCGGGTCCTCTGACACCATACCTGGAATCGAACCCGGGTCCTCTGACACCATACCTGGAATCAAACCCGGACCCTCTGACACCATACCCGGAATCAAACCCGGGTCCTCTGACACCCTACCCGGAATCAAACCCGGGTCCTCTGACACCCTACCTGGAATCGAACCCGGGCCCTCTGACACCCTACCTGGAATCGAACCCGGGCCCTCTGACACCCTACCTGGAATCAAACCCGGGTCCTCTGACACCATACCTGGAATCGAACCCGGGTCCTCTGACACTATACCTGGAATCAAACCCGGGCCCTCTGACACCCTACCCGGAATCAAACCCGGGTCCTCTGACACCATACCTGGAATCGAACCCGGGTCCTCTGACACCCTACCTGGAATCGAACCCGGGTCCTCTGACACCATACCTGGAATCGAACCCGGGTCCTCTGACACCATACCTGGAATCGAACCCGGGCCCTCTGACACCCTACCTGGAATCGAACCCGAGTCCTCCGACACCATACCTGGAATCGAACCCGGGTCCTCTGACACCCTACCTGGAATCGAACCCGGGCCCTCTGACACCCTACCTGGAATCAAACCCGGGTCCTCTGACACCCTACCTGGAATCGAACCCGGGTCCTCTGACACTATACCCGGAATCAAACCCGGGCCCTCTGACACCCTACCCGGAATCAAACCCGGGTCCTCTGACACCATACCTGGAATCGAACCCGGGTCCTCTGACACCCTACCTGGAATCGAACCCGGGCCCTCTGACACCCTACCTGGAATCAAACCCGGGTCCTCTGACACCCTACCTGGAATCAAACCCGGGTCCTCTGACACTATACCTGGAATCGAACCCGGGCCCTCTGACACCCTACCTGGAATCGAACCCGGGTCCTCTGACACCATACCTGGAATCGAACCCGGGCCCTCTGACACCATACCTGGAATCAAACCCGGGCCCTCTGACACCCTACCTGGAATCGAACCCGGGTCCTCTGACACCATACCTGGAATCGAACCCGGGCCCTCTGACACCCTACCTGGAATCAAACCCGGGCCCTCTGACACCCTACCTGGAATCAAACCCGGGCCCTCTGACACCCTACCCGGAATCAAACCTGGGTCCTCTTACGCCATATCTGGTATCGAGCCCGGGTCCTTCGAAATTAACGAGGAATCGAACCCGGGGCCTCCCCCCCCCCACAACCACCCGCAGGAGGCAGCCTGGGCAGACCCGGCAAGCTCACCCAGCTGTCGCACAGTCTGCAGCATGTTGACGGTGGGACTTCAGCAATGCCATCAATTGCTGCTACAGCTGCTTCTGTTAGTATTGCGCCTTTTTCTGCGGCTTCAATAGCTCAGCCAATGATGTCGGATGGGCTCGCTTTGCAAGCAGTGCAGCATCAGCAGCACCAGCAGCAGCCAGGGATTAACGCGTGGGCTCCAGCAAGTCTCGCTACTGGCGCACTGACTGTGACTACGAATGCCTTTGTGTCTGGGCAGCAGCAACAGCAACAGCAGCAACAGCGATTGGATGACGAACATCGGTTAATTGCCAGGTAGGGAGTCAAAAATTACTCTCTTCTTGACCGTGTTTCTTGAAGACCAACCTGAGTCTCTTTTTGAAGGTTTAATATCAACAAAAATTAAAGCTTTTTTAAGTAGAGCAAGTCGTTTCTTTTTTTAAAAAAATTCGTTGTTTTAAAAACAGCTACAATATTATTAGAAAGTTTTGTACTAAAAATGTTCTTAAAACTGGAGTTAATTTTAAGAACTAAGCTTTATTCTTAGAAAACAGGTGTCATTCCTAGAAATAGACGTCGTTTCTAAAAACAGACGTAATTCTTAGAAAATAGACATCATTCTTAGAAGCAGACGTGATTCTAAGAAACAGGTGATTCTTAGAAACAGGCGTTATTCTTAGAAACAGGCGTTATTCTTAGAAACAGGCGTCATTCTTAGAAACAGGCGTCATTCTTAGAAAACCGACGTCACTCTTAGAAACAGACATGATTCTTAGAAAAAAGACGTCACTCATAGAAACAGACGTCATTCTTAGAAACATACGTAATTCTTATAAACAGACGTGATTCTTAGAAGCAGACGTGATTCTTAGAAACAGACGTGATTCTTAGAAACAGACGCCATTCTTAGAAATAGACGCCATTCTTAGAAATAGACGCCATTCTTAGAAAACAGACGTCCTTTTCTGATGAAGCATCCCTCGGCGCCAACCCTCAAGGTACGCGGCCGCTCTACAATTAAATGGCGCAGCCGGCGCCAATTCCGGCGCTTTTCCAGTCGGCGCCATTGGCGGCGATGGCGGCGCGGCCGCTTTAGCCGCTTCGGCTGCCGATCTGGCGCAGGCGCGAGCTCAGGAGCGCAAAATTCGCGACTTGGAACGTCAAAACGAACGCATGCTTGCAGAGATTGAACAGTTAAAATTGCAGTCGGCTCAGCTGCGGGAACAGCAGAGTCACAGCCAGGATCAGCTGATCATAAATCAGAACAGCCTCCTTGGCGAGTTGCGACATCTCAGACAGCGCAAAGATCAACTTGAGGACAGGATGGGCCGTCTGCAGGAGTCCAGGCGAGATCTTATGCAGCAGCTTGAACAGCTGATGGCCAGACTGTCTATGGCCGATACCTATTATCGGGCTCAGTCTGCCGCGGCCGCCTCGCGTTCGGTGCCAGCAGCTCTGCCAAACATGCAGCAGCAGCAGCAACAGCAGCAGCAGTATCCACAATATCCTCATTATTATGCCCAGCAACAGCAGCAGCAGCATCCTTACCATAGTTTGCAAATTATGCATCATCAACATCATCAGCAACATCAGCAACAACAGCAACAACAGCATCAACAGCAAGACCCAGTGCGGCATCTGTTCCATGCCGCGGACGATGTGTCCACTGCGATTGGTGGCCTAGTTGAAGAATTACAACAGCTACAGTATTCTACTGTGGATTGAGCTCTTTGTTATAGAGGGTATGCGCGTATTATACTACTGCTCTGGTGTCATAAAATATCCCCTTTATAGTATAATGGGATTATAGTGTCATAAAGTATCCCTTTAAAATATAATGGGATTATAGTGTCATAAATTATCCCCTTTAAAGTATAATGGGATTATAGTGTCATAAAACATCCCCTTTATGGTAAAATGGGATCATAGCGTCATAAAATATCCCTTTAAAGTATAATGGGATTTTATTGTCATAAAATATCCCCTTTATAGTATGATGTGATTATAGTGTGATGAAGTATCCCTTTAAATTATAATGGGATTATAGTTTCATAAAGTATCCCTTTATAGTATAATGGGATCAGTGTCATAAAATGTCCCCTCAGGAGACCTCACTTCTTCGCACCTAACCAGATTATTACCACTATTTACCTCTTCAGACCCATTGACAGCTCGAATTTCTGCCCTCCTTCCGAGACGAAAGCGAGTTGCTGCATTTTTATAATTTGGCTTACAGGACTCACCCTTGACAGAGAGCTGGACCAGCATGCCAGAGCACTGTGCACTTCTGTTATTTCATAGTCTATTGGTAGATTTGCGCCGATCTCACAAAGTCAATGCAATTCACGATTTTCTGTTATGCACAGCATTCTATTTTTCACTTTAAGTATTGCGTATTTATTGCGCTCGAAGAACACTATAAACATATGTGCATAATATACTACTGAATCATCGCTTGCAATTGCACACTTTCAAATTGTTCAAATTTCATATCGTAAATAAATTTATTTTTGTTTAAACTAACGTTTTAAGCTGTATCACAAACTATAATTAATGATATTAATTTCTTCCTTTTTATATATTCGAGGAATTTTCACTGTTAGTAGTATGATAGGCGCTTGAATTCTGAATTGTTTTTTTACTGAATTCTTAATAGATTAGTATATTTCTCAAATCTAGTCCATATATTGTAATAATAGTAGTCTATATGTATCTTGTAAATCACCAGATTCTCATAATATCAATCTAAACTACTGCTGTGCCACAGCACTAAGTAGTATTTTATGTTGTTCTAAATTTAGAAAAAAATAAATATCACTAATTGCTAAAATTAGCTGATATCGTTCTGTTGTATTTTTATTTTCTCAAAAATTTTTGTGTCGCATTTTTCATTTTATTGCTAAGCTATTTTTCCTTGCTATTTTGGAATCAACATTTTCAGATAGTGTAATTAATATTTATTGTTTTGCGGTTAAAATTCTTGTTAACACGCGAATTATATTGCCCACAAGTAGTACAGTATGTGCATACGATACAATTAGCTATTTTCATTCCTGCCCTTAATTTGCTCTGTTCGCTGCTGGGTAGGTTGTAATTAAAAAGTATATCTTATTTTAAAGCTCTTTTTGTGATTCTCCTTGTTGAGACCCCTATAGGAAATTATCTATAAAGTAAATAAAATTTTAGTGGATAAATTTAATTTTGCTTTGATAATGTTTATATCAAATTTAAGCGTGCCTTGATTTAAAACATTTGACTTTTCCTTTGAGAACGTCTCCTGACCCCCGGGTCTGTTGACCCCCGGGTCTGTTGACCCCCGGGTCTGTTGACCCCCGGGTCTGTTGACCCCCGGGTCTGTTGACCCCCGGGTCTGTTGACCCCCGGGTCTGTTGACCCCCGGGTCTGTTGACCCCCGGGTCTGTTGACCCCCGGGTCTGTTGACCCCCGGGTCTGTTGACCCCGGGTCTGTTGACCCCCGGGTCTGTTGACCCCCGGGTCTGTTGACCCCCGGGTCTGTTGACCCCCGGGTCTGTTGACCCCCGGGTCTGTTGACCCCCGGGTCTGTTGACCCCCGGGTCTGTTGACCCCCGGGTCTGTTGACCCCCGGGTCTGTTGACCCCCGGGTCTGTTGACCCCGGGTCTGTTGACCCCCGGGTCTGTTGACCCCCGGGTCTGTTGACCCCCGGGTCTGTTGACCCCCGGGTCTGTTGACCCCCGGGTCTGTTGACCCCCGGGTCTGTTGACCCCCGGGTCTGTTGACCCCCGGGTCTGTTGACCCCCGGGTCTGTTGACCCCCGGGTCTGTTGACCCCCGGGTCTGTTGACCCCCGGGTCTCTTGACCCCCGGGTCTCTTGACCCCCGGGTCTCCTGACCCCCGGGTCTCCTGACCCCCGGGTCTCCTGACCCCCGGGTCTCCTGACCCCCGGGTCTCCTGACCCCCGGGTCTCCTGACCCCCGGGTCTCCTGACCCCCGGGTCTCCTGACCCCCGGGTCTCCTAACCCCCGGGTCTCCTAACCCCCGGGTCTCCTGACCCCCGGGCTCATTATTAAATCGACTGACGTTGAAATGCACCCAGTTTAGCAGACAAAATTCTAAATTCACTTCTTTAGCTGCAGAACTTCTTGGCCTCATCAATACGTGTTAACGAATTTGAGCCTGCACTGTTTCTCACCGTTGAGATAAAATTGCACCTGCTTAAAATGTTGAGCGAAGCAGAGTACAGAGTACATTGACAAGACAGTTAAAATGCAGCTTCATCGGGCAGTCAGTATCTTAATTTTCATATTTTCTCAGGCCTGTTGCTTAGGACCTAACCTGCCGCTCTGTGACGCCAACCCACCTCCCCTCCCAGCTCTGCCCAGCAACTGCAGGTAGCTCGAATGAAAACCGACAAACCGTCATATTGTCATTCCGCTCTCTCGCCTAGGCTCCATGCAAAGAATTAACCCCCCTTGCAGCAAGCATAGGTTTCTATTGTTCTTTTTTGTCTAGCTATCAGATATACTTCTTAAACTCTGTGCAGTTTACAGTCCCTCTCTCTCCGCCTCTCTCCCAGTTTCTCCTTCATCATGCCCCTAGCTCTGACTGGCACTAAATTCTGAGGACCGTTTTCTTCTGAAGCTCTGCTGTCCCTAAAACCTGCCGTAGCCGTAGCAGTAGCCGTAGATAAAATTATAAGCTGATATATAGAGCAGTGCTTAGAGGACTAATTAGTCTAATTAACCTAACTGGAATAATTCTCGAAAAAGGCATGAGCAGTGGAATTCAACGGCCGAAAACTGCCGGCCCGAGTGGAGTTGGCTTGCAGCAGCGAACTGAGGCTGGCGGGCTGCCGAGAAGGTAAATGCATGTACAGTTGATTTGGTCTTAAGTCAACTGTCTTAGATAAGTAAGCGTCAATTATCTTAGAATTGTAAGCACCGACTGTCTTAGAAATGTAAGCGCTAAGTGTCTTAGAAGTGTAAGCGCCAAGTGTCTTAGAAATGTAAGCATCAACTGTCTTAGAAATGTAAGCATCAACTGTCCTAGTAGTGTAAGCATCAACTGTCTTAGAAATGTAAGCGTCAACTGTGGTAGAAATGTAAGCGTCAACTGTCTTAGAAATGTAAGCGTCAACTGTCCTAGTAGTGTAAGCTTCAACTGTCTTAGAAATGCAAGCATCAACTGTGGTAGAAATGTAAGCGTCAACTGTCTTAGAAATGTAAGCGTCAACTGTTTTAGAAATGTAAGCGTCAACTGTTTTAAAAATGTAAGCGTCAACTGTTTTAGAAATGTAAGCGTCAACTGTTTTAGAAATGTAAGCGTCAACTGATTTAGAAATGTAAGCGTCAACTGTTTTAGAAATGTAAGCGTCAACTGTTTTAGAAATGTAAGCGTCAACTGTCTTAGAAATGTAAGCGTCAACTGTCTTAGAAATGTAAGCGTCAACTGTCTTAGAAATGTAAGCGTCAACTGTGGTAGAAATGTAAGCGTCAACTGTCTTAGAAATGTAAGCGTCAACTGTTTTAAAAATGTAAGCGTCAACTGTCTTAGAAATGTAAGCAGCAACTATCTTAGTAATATAATTAGCAGCAATTTTCTTAAAAATGCAGGCGCTAAGTGTCTTAGAAATGTAAGCGTCAACTGTGGTAGAAATGTAAGCGTCAACTGTGGTAGAAATGTAAGCGTCAACTGTCTTAGAAATGTAAGCGTCAACTGTGGTAGAAATGTAAGCGTCAACTGTGGTAGAAATGTAAGCGTCAACTGTGGTAGAAATGTAAGCGTCAACTGTCTTAGAAATGTAAGCAGCAACTATCTTAGTAATATAATTAGCAGCAATTTTCTTAGAAATGCAGGCGCTAAGTGTCTTAGAAATGTAAGCTTCAACTGTCTTAGAAATGTAAGCGTCAACTGTCTTAGAAATGTAAGCGTCAACTGTGGTAGAAATGTAAGCGTCAACTGTCTTAGAAATGTAAGCGTCAACTGTCTTAGAAATGTAAGCGTCAACTGTGGTAGAAATGTAAGCGTCAACTGTCTTAGAAATGTAAGCGTCAACTGTTTTAAAAATGTAAGCGTCAACTGTCTTAGAAATGTAAGCAGCAACTATCTTAGTAATATAATTAGCAGCAATTTTCTTAAAAATGCAGGCGCTAAGTGTCTTAGAAATGTAAGCGTCAACTGTGGTAGAAATGTAAGCGTCAACTGTGGTAGAAATGTAAGCGTCAACTGTCTTAGAAATGTAAGCGTCAACTGTGGTAGAAATGTAAGCGTCAACTGTGGTAGAAATGTAAGCGTCAACTGTGTTAGAAATGTAAGCGTCAACTGTCTTAGAAATGTAAGCAGCAACTATCTTAGTAATATAATTAGCAGCAATTTTCTTAGAAATGCAGGCGCTAAGTGTCTTAGAAATGTAAGCTTCAACTGTCTTAGAAATGCAAGCATCAACTGTCTTAGAAATGTAAGCATCAACTGTCTTAGAAATGTAAGCTTCAACTGTCTTAGAAATACAAGCATCAACTGTCTTAGAAATGTAAGCATCAACTGTCTTAGAAATGCAAGCATCAACTGTCTTAGAAATGTAAGCTTCAACTGTCTTAGAAATGCAAGCGCTAAGTGTCTTAATAGTGTAAGCGCCGACAGTGAATATTGAGTTGTAAAGTTGCGCTTCTATCTCAAAGATTTCCTGGAATCCTACATTGAATCCTGCCTCTAGCTTAGAATATTGCACTTTAGTTCTGAGACCATGCAGCTCCAATTTCGTAGACAGTTTTTGTTTAAACACGGCATTGCTCAAACAGAGGTCCATAGCTGCAGTCTAGACTTTCACTTCGCTTAATGAGTTGGATTGGGTTTTGAATTTATTTAACCAGCAGGCACTCTCATACACGCGCTCACACAAGGTGTACAGCTGCCCACTGACTTTTTAATCGTCAGTCATGTACACTTCACTGTGCCTTGGGGGGTTGGCCCTCAAGGCCGTTAATTGCACGAGCAGAGCCAAGCCGAGATTCCAATTTAGCCCTAAATTAATGCGACTGCACTTGGAATCGAGCCTGGGCCGCTGGCATGGTATATCCCGCACCCTCTGCTAGCAGTAAGCTGTTGCTGAGTCATCGTGTTGCACTTTTCCCCACTCCAGATCCGGATCCCAGATGTCGCTGAGATCCACCGCGGACGCCTCCTGCTGGCCGCAGTACGTGCCCATCCGGCGGGCGCCCAGCGCGATGAAGAGAAATATGGAGATTCAGGTAGGGTGTGATGAGAAGCGGATCTTCTGATGATTTTCTAGTTTTCGATTCCTTGGGTTTTTTCGGTGAGAATTTAAGTCGCTATTCGATAATCACCTGGATTTCCTAACTCTCTCTCTCTCTTCGATAATTATCCGGATTCTAAAAATTCTCTGTAAGTCGAGAGTTCAACCAGCAGCATATTCACATATCTGAATTTCAAAAATCAAATTAGGTAACCATAATATTTAGTGAATTAAACTCTTTTATACTACTAATAAACTCATTTTACTAAGTAGTTAATCCCCACTATAATAATTAATTAAACGTAGACCGACGCGGCCCTGCCGCCGGCCATGGGTGTCAGCGCCGGCCAGAGCACCGAAGCTGATCAGCCGGGCGGCCTGGCGTCAGGCGGTGGCGCCCTTTTCTACCCCTACTATGTGCCTGGAGTTCAGAGCGGACCGACTGCTGGCAACGGACAGAAGCAGCAGCAGCAGCCATTCGTGCTCTTGTCTCCATGGCAACTGCCCGGCTACCAGACCCTGCCGGTGCTGGACCCGGCTCAGCTGCGCCTCCTTGAGCCGGCGCTGTCGCAGTCGCGCTCGCAGCAGCAGGCGCATCCACTGGATGGATCGCCGGTGTTTCGTTCGGGTCGTAACGGCAGCTGCTGGCGACACGTGCGGCAGTGCACCGGCAATTTGGGCAACAATATCATGTTTATCGACGGTGAGTGGCGCTGCCTCTACCTACCGGGTTTGTGTGCGAAGATATGAAAAGATGACACTGAAATCTGACCTCTGACACCGACATCTGACTTCTGACACTGAAATCTGACCTCTGACACCGACATCTGACTTCTGACACTGAAATCTGACCTCTGACACCGACATCTGACTTCTGACACTGACATCTGACCTTTGACACTGACATCAGACCTCTGACACCGACATCTGACTTCTGACACTGACATCTGACTTCTGACACCGACATCTGACCTTTGACACTGACATCAGACCTCTGACACCGATACCTGACCTCTGACACCGACATCTGACTTCTGACACTGACATCTGACTTCTGACACTGAAATCTGACCTTTGACACCGACACCTGACTTCTGACACCGACACCTGACTTCTGACACTGTATCTGACCTTTGACACCGATACCTGACCTCTGACACCGACATCTGACTTCTGACACTGAAATCTGACCTTTGACACTGACATCAGACCTCTGACACCGACATCTGACTTCTGACACTGACATCTGACTTCTGACACTGAAATCTGACCTTTGACACTGACATCAGACCTCTGACACCGATACCTGACTTCTGACACCGACATCTGACTTCTGACACTGACATCTGACTTCTGACACTGAAATCTGACCTTTGACACCGACACCTGACTTCTGACACCGACACCTGACTTCTGACACTGTATCTGACCTTTGACACCGACACCTGACTTCTGACACCGACACCTGACTTCTGACACTGTATCTGACCTTTGACACCGACACCTGACTTCTGACACTGATACCTGACTTCTGACACCGACATCTGACTTCTGACACCGACACCTGACTTCTGACACCGACATCTGACTTCTGACACCGACACCGACTTCTGACACTGACATCTGACTTCTTACACTGACATCTGACTTCTGACACTGACATCTGACTTCTGACACTGACATCTGACTTCTGACACTGACATTTGACTTCTGACACTGACATCTGACTTCTGACACTGACATCTGACTTCTGACACTGACATCTGACTTCTGACACTGATATCTGACTTCTGACACTGATATCTGACTTCTGACACTGACATCTGACTTCTGACACTGATATCTAACCTTGGACACTGAAATCTGACTTCTGACACCGAAACCTGACTTTTTACACTGGAATTTTTCAGCATATTTATCGAATCTAATTAAAATGGGCAACTACTATTAGTAGCAAAAAGTCACAGTTTCAGCAGCAACTACCCCCTTCCCCCCCGACCAGGCAACGTCAAGGAGGATGACTGTCGCCGCTTTCCTCCGCACGGCTACCCGGGAGCTGCCGGGTTCGGCGGCCTCAGCGTCAACAGCCGCCTGGCACCAAAGGTGCAGCCGCGCAACGCCGCCGGAATCCCTCTGGGCTCCGCCAGCCGAGGCGATTTGTACAGATCGCAGGCGCTGCAACGTGCCAAAACTGGAACCAAGTACTGGTTCGAAGATAGGCAGCCCGCACCGCGTGAGCTGAGGGGGGAGCTGTGGTTAAGGGGTTAGATCAGGCCCATGCATTCATAACCAACTGCTTCAGGGTAGCTTAGTCAGTGTGTCTAACAGGAAAGGTTCTCATGTCTCTAGCAGGTAGCTTCTCATGTCTCTAGCAGGCTTCTCATGTCTCTAGCAGGTAGCTTCTCATGTCTCTAACAGGTAGCTTCTCATGTCTCTAACAGGTAGCTTCTCATGTCTCTAGCAGGTAGCTTCTCATGTCTCTAGCAGGTAGCTTCTCATGTCTCTAACAGGTAGCTTCTCATGTCTCTAGCAGGTAGCTTCTCATGTCTCTAGCAGGTAGCTTCTCATGTCTCTAACAGGTAGCTTCTCATGTCTCTAACAGGTAGCTTCTCATGTCTCTAGCAGGTAGCTTCTCATGTCTCTAGCAGGTAGCTTCTCGTGTCTCTAACAGGTAGCTTCTCATGTCTCTAGCAGGTAGCTTTTCATGTCTCTAACAGGTAGCTGCTCATGTCTCTAACAGGTGGCTTTTCATATCCCTAACAGGTGGCTTCTCATGTCTCTAACAGGTGGCTTCTCATGTCTCTAACAGGTAGCTTCTCATGTCGCGAACAGGTAGCTGCTCATGTCTCTAACAGGTAGCTTCTCATGTCTCTAACAGGTGGCTTCTTATGTCTCTAACAGGTATCTTCTCATGTCTCTAACAGGTAGCTACTCATGTCTCTAACAGGTAGCTTCTCATGTCTCTAACAGGTAGCTTCTCATGTCTCTAACTGGTGGCTTTCTCATGTCTCTAGCAGGTAGCTTTTCATGTCTCTAACAGGTAGCTGCTCATGTCTCTAACAGGTGGCTTTTCATATCCCTAACAGGTGGCTTCTCATGTCTCTAACAGGTGGCTTCTCATGTCTCTAACAGGTAGCTTCTCATGTCGCGAACAGGTAGCTGCTCATGTCTCTAACAGGTAGCTTCTCATGTCTCTAACAGGTGGCTTCTTATGTCTCTAACAGGTATCTTCTCATGTCTCTAACAGGTAGCTACTCATGTCTCTAACAGGTAGCTTCTCATGTCTCTAACAGGTAGCTTCTCATGTCTCTAACTGGTGGCTTTCTCATGTCCCTAACAGGTAGCTTCTCACCTTCACTATGTAGCTTGTCATGTCTAACTGTTCTTTTCATACAGTCCTATTTAAACAGGCTTCTATAGTCGCGTTCTATTTAAGTCATTCGCAAAGTTTCTACTGATAGTAATAGAAGAAGGGCATGGTTATAACAGAAATTTATTATCACAAGAATCCGTAATTTATAACGATAATTTCTTCGCATTCCAGTCGTGCCCAACACAATCCAAGGCAGAATAATGAAGTCTGGTTCGGCCTACTGAACCGGAAGACGCAAGAAGAAAATCTCTGAAAAAAGTGAATACTTTTTTGCGATGACAGTCGTTGCAAAGGAATATAGCTAATTAACTTTGCCTTGGGTTCTATTATTACGCTAGTGCTGTAATAGACAGCCCTTTAAAAGCGCATGTCCTCTCAACAAGCGATTAAGTGATAGCGTTTCACGTATTTTTTGGTAGAAAAAATATATAGACTTTTTATTGCTTTGAATTTGGAATCCAGAAAATGTTTCGATAAAATTTAGATAGGGTAATTTTCCGGAATGAAAAGTGCTGTTTTTACGAAATCTAGTTTCTTTTTCAGAAGGTAGATCTTCAACGCTAATACGGTAGAAGTGTGCACGCGCACTACAATTTGTCTAGTTTTTGCGCCTTGACTTCCCCTACCTGACAGAATTCTATCCTTTAATAAACATGCAGTTAAGCAAAAAGCAAAAATCACATAATTGGGTTTTCTTGATTTTTTCGCCCTTGTCTCTCAGGCTGCCTTTGCGTTTTGTGTCGCATTGTCTGTCATTATCTGTTCGGTTAGACCTCAGTCTGACGCAAATGGCTATTGTGTTTGAGGGAAGATTCTGGAAAATATGAAGTCAATATGATTGCAGTACATGTAGGAAATTACTTTGACTTGATTAGGGCCTACTTGACACTCTTGAGTAACTTCTGTGTGCCACTCTTGAGTGACTTCTGTGTGACACTCTTGAGTGACTTTTGTGTGGCACTCTTGGGTGACTTCTGTGTGACACTCGCGAGTGACTTCTGTGTGACACTCTTGGGTGACTTCTGTGTGACACTCGCGAGTGACTTCTATGTGACACTCTTGAGTGACTTCTGTGTGACACTCGCGAGTGACTTCTATGTGATACTCTTGAGTGACTTCTGTGTGACACTCTTGGGTGACTTCTGTGTGACACTCTTGACCTCCTTGTAGTGACCTCCGTTGTAGTCAAAAGAAAAAATCAGTGAATGCTCAACTGAAGTGAGGCAATAGGTTCCCGACTCGGGGCCTACAACATGGCAAAGCTAAATCGCCAGTACACGGGTTTATTTTTCTGTCTAAAGTTGAACATTACTCAGCTTCTACAGTCGCTATGGATACGCTGGTCTAAGTTTAAGCGAGACGGAGCTAGCGAGGATGGTTAATAAAATAGCTGTCAGCAAGCAACACGAAGGTTAGTTAAAAATCTGTTTGCCAATTAGACGATCAATAATTGAGTAGAGCCTCGACTATTTGATAGATGTTCTCAATCTCAACCGGTGCGAAGCATGTCGAACATCGTCCGAATCTTCTTCATTGACATTGTGCCAGAGTGGCGCTTCCGCAGCTCCTGATTGCTCGGCGATTGGCCCCGATGATGGAGCAGGAAGCTGCGAATCTTCTGCATCAGCTCACGACGCTGGAATCGGATTATTGAATTGGCTTCTTATGTTTCTTGCTATTTTACGTACCAAAGGCCCTAGAGTTGAGGCTCCCTACGAACTGTTTGAAGAGTTGAGGCTCTCATCGTAATGGAATTACGGAGATTTCAGGAGATTTTCGAAAAATCGACAGACAGAATTTTCACTCTCCATTTACTTTGAGGCTCTCGACGCTCTTACATTTATGTAGACCTTATTTAGGCTCCTACTTCTTTGCAAGACGAATCTTTCTACGCGTTGAGGCTCTCTATCTATAAACATCTCTAATAGCTGCAACAAAAGCTCTCGACGAAGCCTCCAAAAGTTTTGGACTCCTACGAGTCTCCCAAAAAATCGGGGCTCTCCACGATCGGACCTTTAGAGAGTTTAGGCTCTCGCCTGTTTTGTAAATCTACGATGATGCACGTATAAGACGCTCGTATTAGAGGCTCTCTACGAACCCACCTGAGTAAGTAAACTATTTACTCACGCGCTCGAACTGGTCGTCAGTCGGAACAGAGCTAGCAGCGTCCGAGAAGTCGCCCTCGTTTTCAAAGTCGACTACGTTCGAAGCGCCATCTCGACTCTGCTGAGGCAGAGCCAGACAGGTAGCTGAGATAAAGCTCATGATGAGAAAACAAGCAATCATGATGACGCATCCCGTGCCGCTTTTGTGTTGCTGACCGAGCATTCTTGCAAAGTTCAGATCCTGCATCAACGAAAGCATAGTGCAAGCGTAAGTTTGTGACTCTTAAGGCCACCTACCCCCATTGATTTCAGGTCCTTTCTTTGAAGTGCCTACAACCCCCCCATTGATTTCAGGTCCTTTCTTTGAAGTGCCTACAACCCCCCCATTGATTTCAGGTCCTTTCTTTGAAGTGCCTACAACCCCCCATTGATTTCAGGTCCTTTCTTTGAAGTGCCTACAACCCCCCCCCATTGATTTCAGGTCCTTTCTTTGAAGTGCCGACAACCCCCCATTGATTTCAAGTCCTTCCTTTGAAGGGCCGACAACCCCCATTGATTTCAAGTCCTTCCTTTAATGTGCCGACAACCCCCATTAATTTCAAGTCCTTCCTTTGATGTGCCGACACCCTCCCATTGATTTCAAGTCCTTTGATGTGCCGACAACCCCAATTGATTTTCAATTCTTCTTTTAAAGGACTCCATGTTTTTCTTGCATTTTGCATCCTTTCAGACACCCACCGAATTCATGTAAACGAAGCGTAAAATTTCAAGTGTACTGTAGCTAAAAATCTGAGAAAAACTTCGATAACAAAACGCTAAACAAAGCCACGAGCTTCACAGCACTCAGCTGAGAAACAAAAAGTTTCTTACATAGTTGGTAACTGTTCCAATAATGTTTAAAGCATATCTGGGCAAAATTTTTTACTTTTAAGCTGGTTCTGCAAGCGGCTCAGGCCAAACTCAACTGCAAGAAATTGATGCAAGAAAAATAACTAGAAGCAACAAGAAGGGCCGGACCGGCCTGTCCATTGCACTTGTGGCAGCTGGTCCCCTCTGTAATCCCCCCCCCCGGATAATGGCCATTGATTTGAGCGTTTAAACCGCTTCTGTTTCTTTCCCAGACTCTGTCAATCAATACGGATCAGAATTTGAAAATAAGCAGACAGATACAAGTAATATGCTTCATCGCTCCAGAAGAGACACAAAAGCATATGCAAAAGTTCTAAATCAATCCGCCTTGTCACACTTACCAATAAGAAAATGGTTCACAGGATTATGTTGGGTAAAGATCGAGAATTCAGTAACCGCGCAACGATTGCTCAGATTTTGTCTTGTACTGTCAAGAGTCGGCGTCTCTAAAGCGAGATTTTCTTGCATGCTTTTTATAGAGAGACTAGCTGATAGATATAATTGTCAGCAAGGCGTGGCCCTGACCAATGGGGATTGAGATCTGGGACTGGGATCGAAGGTGGCTCGTATTTTCTATTACTAAATTAGGCAAAGAGACTGTCGCAGGTTTTGCACAGGATTCACAGAAAATATTCTGACTATATAGTATCCTATTAATCCAGATTTTTTAAGTTTAGGAAAACTTATAAACGCTCATATTTTAAAAAAGTCTTGATCTTTTAAAAAAATTAGGTAGGATTTATCAAAACATATTTTAGAGTTTTCTACTAGGGATTTCTGAGAGAAAATCCACGATTCTTAGAAAATCGTTTCTAAGAAACGACTCGGGTTTTCTGAGGAAAAACGTTAAACTTAGAACATAAGTTTTTCTAAGAATTTTAATTGGCTTTCTAAGAGACCGTCGATTTTTAATGACGTTATTATGATTTCTAAGAATAATAGTGGATTTATTACAAAAGTTCCACAGTTCTTTAAAACGCATTATATGCCTGCTAAGAGATACGATCGTCGGTCTTGTGATAAAGTATCCGCATGATTTCTAAGAAATATCGGTAGGTTTTCTATGAAATAATATCCCGTTAAAAAATAATCGCTAACTTTTCACGAATAATCCCGAGGTTTCGATGCAGTATCTTGGGCCTTCTTACAAAAAAGCATCATCGGGTTTCAATGAAGTATCTAAGGATTTCTAAGAAATATGCTGGGTTTTCTAAGAAGCATCGTAGACAGTTGAAGAGATATCACCGGGTTTTGGTAAGGTTTCACTTGATTTCTAAGAAACTTCGTGAGTTTCTTTTAAGAAACCTATAAATGCTTTCTAGATGTACCATTGGGTTTTCTAAGAAGCACCGCAGGTTTCCAATATACAAGATAACACTGTGGTGTTGTATATTGTAACGGTAACTTCCAGTGGTCCTTAGTTCGAAGTTTGATTATGTATACTTAGGCTACCTCCTTTTTCCTTAATGAATCTTTATCAGCGGTTATTCAGACTACGGTTTCTCAGCGCCCACTGCTCAACAACTTAATTAGCATATACTACTGTTCTGCCGAAAATGCAAATAAGCCCAACCAATCTGCACTCAGTCTGAATGAAGCTCTGCAGCCTCGTCCTACTCAAAACAATTCTCGAGTGACAAGATGCCACTCAGTCAGATTAAAATTTGAATTCGATCTTGTAGTTGTCGGCATCAATTCGAAGAAAATTTCTCAAGACAGTCTGAAATTCTGTTTGACAGAATGTTAATTATAGGCAGAACTTCGAGTCTTACCTGCGCTCAAACAGTCTGTGACTGTAATTATACGAAACGCTACATACAGAAGGCAGAAGCGAGGGAGGCCGACTGCAAAATTTTCTGACAATAGCCGGAGCCATTGCTATTCAGGAAAAACAACAACAAGCGAGCAGCAATTCCCTAGGAAAATTGCTAAATTATAGTCATACAGAGCGCATCTTCGCAAAGTTGAGGCGCCCGCAATGCACCTGCTCAGATGCCACGTCTCATTATAGTTTACGCTTCAAGTTGAAGCAGTCAGCATACCTGCCTAGAGCTGAGATCCCACAACTCACTGCTCAAAGTTTAAAATTTATTAAATCGATAAAATTTGGATCAGATAGAGTTTAGATTTACAGGTTCGAAAGCTATTTTTGACAACAAAGCAGTGCGCCAATGCAGTGCCAAAACATCCGGCCATATTTAGACGTGAGGACATGACATGAGCCAGACAGCTCAGAGACTGAGTTTGCGTGCGTGCTGAGATCAAACAATTGAGCAATCAAGTTATCAGCTCGTGCTGCCTTTTACATTCCTTACTTGAACTGAGCATTCGGCTCTTTGATGCAAAGGTTTGATGCAAAGCAAATCAGATATCGTCACACAGCACCATGCAGTGCCTTGGAGGGGTTTGGCTTTCATAGCTGTGAAGTCCGGATTGTTGCTGCAAAATGTTGACAGAAATTGCTGTTTTATTTAACAATAACTAGAACACATCTCACCGTGAACTGAACTTGCAAATAGGCTGACAAAACACACAGTTCTTCAGTTTACAATTCAGAAGTTTAATAAGGTGAAGCTATAGGCAGTTCGGCTTCGTAATGCTAAAAAAGGAACTGAAAATTTCCGAAATCTCGATAACTAATTTTACAACGTCCTTAGCTTCTGGCTTATTTTAGTTGGCCCACGGGCAGCATCCCGTCTGTCACTGAGCCCGTTTAGCCAGAGCCCATGGAACAAGCCGCTGTGCTCATGTTAACAATGTCTGATTTATTATTAACTAATGCGTAACCGACTCCCGATCGCGGTGCAGCGGCCATAATAACAGCTTTGGAGGTCGTAAAACACGGCAGAAATTTCTTCACCAACCGTGCATTATGCATGGCTGAGGTGAAGCGAACCTCTCGCTGACTGTGCGCCTGCAGTTCGTTACATGTTTTGCTGGGGGATGTGACCGGGGTTAAACAATAAGTCACTGCCATGCAGTGGGAGAAAACTGGGAAGGTACAGGGGGAGAAGATAGAAGAGGGAACAGAACAGAGGACACTGACAGATAGGGACAGGCAAAGACAGACAGGGACAGACAGAGACAGACACGAGACAGAAAAAGACAGACAGGGACAGATAAAGACAGGCAGGGACAGACAAAGACAGGCAGGGACAGACAAAGACAGGGACAGACAAAGACAGGCAGGGACAGATAAAGACAGGCAGGGACAGACAAAGGCAGACAGGGACATACAAAGGCAGACAGGGACAGACAAAGACAGGGACAGACAAAGACAGGGACAGACAAAGACAGGCAGGGACAGATAAAGACAGGCAGGGACAGACAAAGGCAGACAGGGACATACAAAGACAGACATGGACAGACAAAGACAGGCAGGGACATACAAAGACAGACAGGGACAGACAAAGACAGGCAGGGACAGACAAAGACAGGCAGGGACAGGCAGGGACAGACAAAGGCAGACAGGGACATACAAAGACAGACAGGGACAGACAAAGACAGACAGGGACAGACAAAGACAGGCAGGGACAGACAGACAGGCAGGGACAGGCAGGGACAGACAAAGGCAGACAGGGACATACAAAGACAGACAGGGACAGACAAAGACAGGGACAGACAAAGACAGGCAGGGACAGATAAAGACAGGCAGGGACAGACAAAGACAGGCAGGGACAGACAAAGACAGGCAGGGACAGGCAGGGACAGACAAAGGCAGACAGGGACAGACAAAGACAGGCAGGGACAGACAAAGACAGACAGGGACAGACAAAGACAGGCAGGGACAGGCAGGGACAGACAAAGGCAGACAGGGACAGACAAAGACAGGCAGGGACAGACAAAGACAGACAGGGACAGACAAAGACAGACAGGGACAGACAAAGACAGGCAGGGACAGGCAGGGACAGACAAAGACAAAGACAGGCAGGGACAGACAAAGACAGACAGGGACAGACAAAGACAGGCAGGGACAGGCAGGGACAGACAAAGGCAGACAGGGACAGACAGACAGGGACAGACAGGGACAGACAGGGACACAAAGCTAATAGAGGAGATAAACAGGATCGCAAAACAGTCCAGACCCTTCCGCAACCCTACACCAAGTCCACAACTGTAAACGGTAGCTCGTACATCAAACTGCAGTATCGAATCAATCAATACTTCTCATTGTCGCCAATGGAAACTCGATTTGACAGGCCACGCGTTCGGTCGATCACCGGTTCGCTAGGATTGCACCGGCATGCGAAATGAAAGGCCGCCAAAGCCCGGCTCAACAATGCGGCAATCATGCAGATGATTGCGCAACTACCAAAGCCGCACGATATTGTGGTGAGCAAAGTCAGCTTGCCCATGTTCCTGGCCTTATCTACTTCGTTCTCGTGCGGCTTTTCACTGATAACTACCAGCGGCAACAGCAGCAACAGGCTGGTGGCTATTAAAACAATGCTTAGCATGGAGCAGCAGCAGTACGCTCGGTAGCTCGGCTGGTACACGCCTCCGGGTCCTATTGATGGATAATATCAATATTTAGATGAAGGAAGTGCAAAAGTCTGCTTGTCTTATTTACTTTCATCACTAGATTCTACTTGAAGTGTCACTCTCTCTCTGTCCTGAAGCTTAGTGATTAGTCCTGAAGTGTCACTCTCTCTCTGTCCTGAAGCTTAGTGATTAGTCCTGAAGTGTCACTCTCACTCTGTCCTGAAGCTTAGTGATTAGTCCTGAAGTGTCACTCTCTCTCTGTCCTGAAGCTTAGTGATTAGTCCTGAAGTGTCACTCTCACTCTGTCCTGAAGCTTAGTGATTAGTCCTGAAGTGTCACTCTCTCTGTCCTAAAGCTTAGTGATTAGTCCTGAAGTGTCACTCTCTCTGTCCTGAAGCTTAGTGATTAGTCCTGAAGTGTCACTCTCTCTCTGTCCTGAAGCTTAGTGATTAGTCCTGAAGTGTCACTCTCTCTGTCCTGAAGCTTAGTGATTAGTCCTGAAGCTTAGTGATTAGTCCTGAAGTGTCACTCTCTCTCTGTCCTGAAGCTTAGTGATTAGTCCTGAAGTGTCACTCTCTCTCTGTCCTGAAGCTTAGTGATTAGTCCTGAAGTGTCACTCTCTCTCTGTCCTGAAGCTTAGTGATTAGTCCTGAAGTGTCACTCTCTCTGTCCTAAAGCTTAGTGATTAGTCCTGAAGTGTCACTCTCTTTGACCTGAAGCTAATCTTTTTGTCTTGAATTATTCCTTAAGTATCAAAAGCCGCATAACTGAAGCCTTAAACTAACTGAATTGTCAGAGATATATAAAAAAATTAAGTTTTGCAACAATGCTACTATTCAGTAGTTAAGCGAGAAATTTACTCAACTAAACAGTCAGCCATAGAAAACATCCGATTGGAAATCGCTAAAACTCCACTCTCTCTGCTATAGTAAAAATGGTCAGAAGGAAAGAAAATGATTTAAAATATTCAGGCCCTTTCTATGAAGTTTTTTCTCACGACCCAATCTAGCCTTCTCTCGTCTATAATTCTAAGCTGAACTTATTTAGGTGTACGAGAGAGAAGCATTTTTATTTATTTAAAAGCTTTAACACCTGGTGAAATCTTTAAAGAGCGGCTTGAATCCAGATGGATAGTGCGGTGTGCTAAAAATAATCAATAATTTGTTGCTAAAATGCCAGTGGATCTCCAGTAAAAGCATTCTTTCCATTCCAAGCGTTTTAGTTAACCAAAACTTTTCTTGGCTCACCTTGGCATACAACATTAAAGGCCCAATGAGTTGAGCAAGCTGAGAAAGTATACGCAGTTAGAAATGTTGAACCGGACAAAATTAATGTCAATTTGGCTCCTATTTATGCAAAATGGCTCCCTTAAGACAAAAAGTGGGCAAGACACTAGGATTTAGGCCTTAGAACACAAAAGCACACTGATACTAAATGTCTAAGAATTGAACTCAGTATGGTTAAAATTTATTAATTGTTTCTATCGTCTCGAGGGGATTACGAGCTAAATATTCAAAAATAGAGGCGTCGCCACCGGGGGCGGGCAGTCAGGGGGACATGTCAATGATTTGTCCCCCCACCCCACCTTGTGACCCGATTTGGAAATAAAAAAATTTGCTTCAGGGAGACAAGACAGCGCCTGCGGCGCCAAAATGATTGCCTGCGACGCCAAAAAGTATCTGCGGCGCCAAAATCTTTGCTTGCGGCGCCTAAAAGTGCCTGCGGCGCTAACATAAGTGCCTGGGGTGCCAAAATAAGTGCCTGCGGCGCCTTATGACTGCCTGCCGCAGATCACTGACACAAAGACAGATAACCGACATTAACTAAGACAGATTACCGACGCTAACACAGATCACCGACACTAAGACAGATCACCGACATTAACTAAGACAGATCACCGACACTAAGACAGATCACCGACACTAAGACAGATCACCGACATTAACTAAGACAGATTACCGACGCTAACACAGATCACCGACACTAAGACAGATCACCGACATTAACTAAGACAGATCACCGACACTAAGACAGATCACCGACACTAAGACAGATCACCGACATTAACTAAGACAGATCACCGACACTAACACAGATCACCGACACTAAGACAGATCACCGACATTAACTAAGACAGATCACCGACACTAACACAGATCACCGACACTAAGACAGATCACCGACATTAACTAAGACAGATCACCGACACTAAGACAGATCACCGACACTAACACACATCACCGACACTAAGACAGATCACCGACATTAACTAAGACAGATCACCGACATTTACTAAGACAGATCACCGACATTTACTAAGACAGATCACCGACACTAAGACAGATTACCGACAGACACTAAGAATAAGAGAGAGCAACCGACACAAAGACAGAAATGAAGACAAGAATCTTAGATTTGACTAAAACGGTCCACAGAGACTGAGAGTAAGTCGCCACTGTTTTACCTGCAATTAAAACTCCAGCATTCTCCACCGCGGTGACTCCGTGCATGGAAAATCGATTGTCCTGCCACAGAGGCTCCCGAACGAGATATTGCTCAGGCACTGGTTGTGCAGCTTTACTACTGTCGGTGCCAGCATTGTAAGTTTCACCAATTAGCCATTTTTTCAAGGTGACTCTGTCCAACACTACAGAATTAGGCGGCAGCTGCTCAACTGCAGTAGTTTTAGTTGCTGTGGTCTGCGTAGATGAATAATAGCTGTGGCTTGGTCCAGTGCGATGTCTGACATTTGCAGGATTCATTATGCACTTTTGAATCGACTAAAATTATTCTAATACTAGAATTCTCAGTGTTTGCTCGCGGAAAAAATGCTTTATAAGAACAAAAACCGACTTACCATAGACTATAATACTCCTGGATAATAAAAATCAGAAATTCTTTCAGAAGTTTAAACAAAACAGTATCGCACGAAACTTAGACAGAGACCAGATCCAGCTACTCAAAAAGATGGCATCAAAAAGTCTCAAATACTAAACTGTCGACAATAGTACCAGACGCAATCGACAGTGACACCGTGTAGATCAGACACAATCGACAGTGACACTGTGTAGATCAGAGACAATTGACAGTGACACCGTGTAGATCAGGCACAATCGACAGTGACACTGTGTAGATCAGACACAATCGACAGTGACACCTTGTAGATCAGACACACCGTGTAGATCAGACACAATCGACAGTGACACCTTGTAGATCAGACACACCGTGTAGATCAGACACAATCGACAGTGACACCGTGTAGATCAGACACAATCGACAGTGACACCGTGTAGATCAGACACAATCGACAGTGACACCATGTAGATAGATGCAGATAGAACCATTAGGACATGTTGGTCTAATCAAAAAAATCTGAAAATTTGTGAAAAAAGATTCGACAGAGTCTTATAGAATGAATCAAGGCAGGTTAATTAGACCTCGGAGAAGATGAGTCGATTTTAACGGATCAGAGAAAGTAAGGGAAGTACGTTGTAAGTACGCTTGTAAGCAAACTAGTTCGAGCCTTTTGAAGGCTTGAGTTAATGAAACATTTCTTGAGCACCTGCGAACTCCCAAGTGAAGAAAATTGAGCATGCCTGAGGCCATCTCGAGTGGAACTCTATGAGCAATTTTGAGACGCACAATCAAACTAGCCGTTCCTAATAGCAGCCAGCTAGTTACACAGACAGACAGATAGACAGACAGACACTCTGACAGACAGACAGACAGACAGACAGACAGACAGACAGACAGACAGACAGACAGACCTACAGACAGACAGACAGACAGACACACAGAAACGACACACAAACAGACAGACAGACAGACAGACAGACAGACAGACAGACAGACAGACAGACAGACAGACAGACAGACGGACAGACAGACAGACAGACAGACAGACCTACAGACAGACAGACAGACAGACAGACACACAGACACGACACACAAACAGACAGACAGACAGACAGACAGACAGACAGACAGACAGACAGACAGACAGACAGACAGACGGACAGAGAGACAGACGGACAGACAGACAGACAGACAGACAGACAGACAGACAGACAGACAGACAGACGGACAGAGAGACAGACGGACAGACAGACAGACAGACAGACAGACAGACAGACGGGCAGACAGACAGACAGACGGGCAGACAGATAGAGACAGAAGACTTATTAAGAAAGAATTTGCTATCTTTGAAAAGCGGTGGTTTTTAAATTCCCTACAGTCTGAGATGGATTAGAAGCATCAGGCTTTGGATTTTTAGAGAAGGAAAATTCCCTACTACCTGAGGACAGAAAAATCCCCTCACAGCCCTGCACTCTCATCCCGTGTTTAAAGCTTTCATTAACTCCAGAACCAATCACGATTGGTTGGCATCAAATCCAGTTCAGTCGTTTCATTCTCTCGAATTTTGTTATTGAAAGCTTATAACAGCTCGAGACGCAGGTCCTCCAGCGGCACGAGCGGGTTTTTAGTCCAGAACTTCTCTTGAACTGGAGCTTGTCTCAACGTACTAACAGGTGAGTTTTGCTGATATATATATTGAATGTTATAGAAAGATATTAATACATGCTCTCAGACAGGCTGCATCATGAAATTCGCTCAGTTTTTCATAGCTGCAAAAAATTCGCGCTTTAGGCGGCAAATAAATCAAATTATTTGATATTATCCAAGCCAGCAGCTTGAGTTCCCTTGAGGCTTGGATGGAGGCATGGATTAGCATAATGGATTCAGTTTAGTGCTTGCTAGATCGAACTGGTCGTAGTGACGCGGTCTCAAATTCGATAGATTAGAAAAATAAGAGCAAGCATAAAAAATGATTTTTCCTATCAATCGGTGACGCACCGCGAGCCATATGGCATATGGCACATTGGCATATTTTACCGACTCTCTCATTAAATATGCACCCCACAGGATTAAGTTGTAAAATATAAGCCGCGAGTAAGTAAATCTAGCCACCATTTCCTTCTTAACGACAGCAACATCCACACGAAGGATTAACTACCGCGTGCACCTTGAGATATCGTTGACGCTAATTCAAGCATGGTGCGTTATGGAACGGCTTTTGCTATGGCAGTCATTGCCGTTGTCTGCTTCTTGACGGTCGAGGCTCACGAAAGCAAGCGACGCTATAACTACCCGAGGGACGCCATGCTGAGCAAGCGAGGCTACAACTACCTGAGGGACGCCATGCTGAGCAAGCGAGGCTATAACTACCTGAGGGACGCCATGCTGAGCAAGCGAGGCTACAACTACCTGAGGGACGCCATGCTGAGCAAGCGAGGCTACAACTACCTGAGGGACGCCATGCTGAGCAAGCGAGGCTATAACTACCTGAGGGACGCCATGCTGAGCAAGCGAGGTTACAACTACCTGAGGGACGCCATGCTGAGCAAGCGAGGCTACGAATACCTGCATAAAGCAATGAGAGAAATCTAAATCTGGCCAAAGTTCAATAAGTTTGGCTTGGCTTTGGCTTGATACCAATATTGGCGGTATCAATAAATTTGATGAAACCTATACGATATAAACTAAGATTTATCAAGAAACAGTTCTTGTATTTTTCGATCTAAAATTACACAATATGCAGCCACTATTTGCTCTGAATTTATAATTTTAATCTGATCAGAGGAATAACTAATGAGCTCGCGAGATCCCCTACGGCTGTCTCTGATATATATAATAAAATATTTATTAAAGCCGATAGGCCAAGCCTTGCAATCCTTTGATTTTCACTCTGCTTTCTGTTTCTTATTACGTTTTTCGGTAAGAAAGACGGATTCTGCAGTGCAGGGTAGCAGAGTTATTATCGATTGATTGATCCACCATAAAATAACTGGCTTAGTGGGATGAAATTTGCAATGATTTTTGACGTAAATAAAGCTCATATTATAAGAACTGATTCTACTGTTCAACTTTTGGCTTGTACTTTTTAATGCAGATTTGTGTATAGTTAAGACTAAGCTATTTCGAAAAGATAGTATAAGAGATGATTCACTTTTTTATGATATTTTATCACATCTAGCCGAAAAATCTCTTATATTTAGCAGGGAAGATCTCGCAACCTATGGAAGATATTATCAAGCAAGGAAACTTCATATTTTCAGAAGCATTTTACATCTAATACGTTTATCAACAAATTCCTACATCAAACAGAGATCATAGCACAGAAGATCTGGATCTGGATACGGTGACCGCAAGAACAACAGGATACACTACATGGGGCCCATCACAAGCTCGAAAAATCACATCGTCGAAAAGCATCCACCATCACAAGCTCGAAAAATCACATCGTCGAAAAGTTTAGCAACCACCATCACAAGCTCGAAAAGTCATAAGCTCGAAAAATCATATCGTCGAAAAGGTTAGCAACCACCATCACAAGCTTGAATAGGGTTAGGGTTAGAGCTTGTGCCTTAGGGTTAGGGCTTAGGGTTAGGGTCGGGGTTAGAACTAGTGCCTTTAAGTTGGGGTTTAGGGTTAGGTTAGGGTTATGGTTCAGGGTTAGGCTAGGGTACTGGTGCCTTAGGGTTAGGGTTAGTGCCTTGGGTTTAGGGTTAGAGCTTGTGCCTTTTCGAGCTTGTGATGGTGTTTGCTAAACTTTTCGACGATGTGATTTTTCGAGCTTATGACTTTTCGAGCTTGTGATGGTGGCTGCTAAATCAGTTTTCGACGATGTGATTTTTCGAGCTTATGACTTTTCGAGCTTGTGATGGTGGTTGCTAAACTTCTCGACGTTATGATTTTTCGAGCTTATGACTTTTCGAGCTTGTGATGGTGGCTGCTAAATCAGTTTTCGACGATATGATTTTTCGAGCTTGTGATTTTTCGAGCTTATGATGGCGACCCCACTACATGTGTATTATATACATATGCATGCAAGCTTTCGGACTGCTCCAGTGTATTATACCTTCGTACTAATGCGCAAAACATCGGGTGGTGTGACACAGGCAGCCACCCCACTCTCTTCTCTTCTTTTCCTTCTTGAAGCTGTCCAAATTTAGCAGAACACTGTACAGTTTGACCTTCACTACAAAACGCGTACTACATCTTGTGCGCTAATTTCATTTTTCAAACCCCAACTTCTCAGTTTTTCTTTTAATTTTTGGCGAGTACACTCATGAGCACAGTCTCGAAGTAACTGGGGGTAAAATAGTCTGTGTGTACACTATACACTTGAGCGATGCGCCTAACGCGTGCCTGAGTGGGCGTGTATTGTTGCTGAGCTGTCTGCCGAATCTGTTAATAGATTCTCTTACAAAATTGCCCTAGCTCTCATGCTTATCTCTTAACTGCTTCGTGTGCTTAAGCAAATGTGTTAACATAGATTTTAGTTCTGTGTTGTTTTCAATTAACGCCTGTTAGAACAGTCTAGTATTATGGATTGAAGAAACAGTTTGCGTTCGAAGTAAACTACAAGGATTGATAGATGGAATTCACAAAAGAGTAAGTATAGCCGTCGATTTATTGAACTTAACATGCACATTAGGGGATCTTGCTTTGCATCTGCACCTAAAATAAAATTTTTGAAACGATCGTACCCAGAAAAACCCTGAAAAGAGATACAATTTTCTACCTAGCAGGAAGTTTACTGAACCGCAGTTCCTCAAAAGCGTACAAGAAAAAGCGAACAGACTTAAAGAAACTGCCTATTTAAACCAGCTTCCAAATTATAAGCAATTAAGCGCAGTTATAAAAAACAATGCATAAGCAGGAAAATCAGAAAAAGCATTTCAAGTCAAAACCAAAGCCAAGTGTCCACATTTTTGACGATCAGTCGCGTCAAAAGTTTAGCCGAGAGTTCCGGGCCAGGTCAATAGTGCACAAAGCTTTTCCCCGCAGATTCGATCCCTACCAGGTGTTTAAGGTTGAGCAGCAGCCGTGCCAGGTGTTGCAGGTAACCGTTATAAAAGGTCGGAAGATCACCAAAGGTCGACTGTGGGATTTCAGTGAGTTGCGCGTGACCAAAACTTGACAGAATCTGTACTACCTCATCTGATTGTAAAACCAAAAGTGAACTCTGCCTCCGCAGTTGACAAGCCGGATCCCTACGTGCAGCTGAAGATTCCCAGCAGTCCAACTGGAGTGAAGCGAACCAGCTGCATAGAGAACAACTCTGACCCCATGTGGAACGAGTCTTTCACCTTTCTGCTCGATGGAGCGAAGGAGAACGTGCTAAGTAAGTGATCGAATTACATTTTTAATTGCACCTTCAGATGTGCAGATGTGCAACCGACAGCTCAGCCGCAGTTATCGCGCGGCCTATCTGAAGGCTGCGTACGGCTGTTCAGTCCAAGGACTAGGGGGGGGGGGGGGGCCGCCACACACACTCAATTACCCCAGCTAATGCTGGCACCCATTTTACAGCTGGGTGAACTGACGCAATGTAGAGTTGAGTGTCTTGCTCAAGGACACAAATTGTTCCAGTGGAATCGGGAATCGAACCCCCTGAAATTTCAGTCGTGAGTCTGACGCTCTAACCACTAGGCGAACTACATGTAATGCACTAATTCGAATATTCGACCAATTCGAAAAAAACTGTTATGATAATATTTGTGCCAAAGAACCGGGACTACTATACAACCGGTACTGATATTACTGCATCAACTATATTTTCTCTCAACTTCGTTTCAGTAATCTCTTTAAAGGAAGCGAACCATTTGGGCTTGGATAGCCAATATGGCGAAGTTTATTATCCACTAGGAGATCTTAAAATGGATCGAATGATTGCAAAAACATTCCATTTTGACAAGGTTAGTGTGTGTTGTAAACTGAAGGATAAACTAGTACACTTGAAAGTTTCATGTAACTCGATAAATTTTAACCTACCCGAACATTTTTTTTCAGAAAGGACAAGTTGACATTGAATTTTACTTGAGCAACGAGTAAGTTTATTAGACCAGTATCTATAGACCATTAAATTTTATCCCGAAATTACCGCCATCGTCAAAAGGCTTGCACTTCCACTTATCATATACTGAGAACACTTTCACAACCGCGGTGTTTCTGACAGTCAAAATTTGTAAGACACCTATGATTTATTAAATATAGTTCTCAATAGCTGAGCAAGTTTACATTCAGTATACTCAAGTAACCACAAAGCTAATCATTTTACTTCAACTAACACATAGCTCGTTGGATTATACGATTACTGTCAAATCATCTACGAGAATAAGCCACTTCTAAACGTAAGCGCTTAAACATCTTAACAATTTACCGTAACCACCCAACCCAACCGAGAACAGCTGCAAGCCTGACCTCCGGTTCAGCCTGTGCCTATGCAACGAAGAGAAAATGTTCCGCGAGCGTCGGCGCAAAGTCGTGTTCGAAGCGCTGCACGGACTGCTGCCCCGAGAAGCCGCTCCCGAAAGCCTCGACGAGGTGCCCGTCATCGCCGTGATGGGCTCCGGTGGCGGCTTCCGAGCGATGGCCGCTTTTAGCGGAGTGTTCAACGCATTGGAGTCTAGCGGAGTGTTGGACTGCACAACCTACACTGCCGCTCTGTCAGGTAGGTTGCTAGAGAGCTACAGAGCTAGCTCAGATTATATCATATATCAACTTGTTGTACCGTATGTAAGTTATTTTTAATGATTAGATCCGTAATTGCCAAACTTAACAATACAACTTCCAATAGGGGTTTCACAAATCACAACGATCTTGATTCTTACAAGCGGAGAGATGCATTAAATGATAGCGCATATCGTTGAATGACAGTGCTAATTAGCTAGCGTCCTATTTGCCAATTTTTTTAGCAAAGACAGTTATAAAAGTAAATCCTTGTTTTGTAGGTAGCAATGAACGAGTTTTTGTTTGAATGTCTATGCAGAATTAAGTGCTAGACAATTTGGTGTCACGGAAAACGCTCAAAAACATGCGTTTAATGTGAAATGAAGAATAAAATATGAACATTCTAGATCTAGCCGTTTTCTTTGGATGCTCCAATTTCTATAAAAAATTGAAGAATCGTTTTTACCCTTCTTGATTTAACACAAATTTAGGTAAGCTATTGCGACTTTTAGGAATTCGATTTCTTAGGAATTCTGAGACCACTGAGTTATGGTTAATCAAGGTAAATATTTAAGTTGGTGGAAACAGCTTAAATTCATGTTTAGGGTAGACTACTATATAGAAAAGCGACTTCATGCTTCAAGTGAAGCGAAACTGCAATCATTTTAACAGTCACATGCATTAAGCTGTAGGCCAAAATCGATGCTCACAGTGAGCATGTTCAGTGCTAAAATGGCTGAAGGAAGTACACTCGTTTACTATGAAATCGATTTACATGCCATTAACTGACACCCGCAGGCTCAGCCTGGTATCTGGCCACCCTGTATTCCCACCCGGAGTATCCCAGGAAGTCTTGCCGCATAGTGCAACAAGAAATCCGCTCTCGGGTTCAACAATCAATGCTGCGACTAGTGTCACCCAGCTACCTGTACAACTATGTGTGCCTCCTGGCCGAGAAAAAGCGACATGGCATACCGTTGTCATTCACCGACTTCTTCGGGTTGATGATTGGCCAGACGTTGATACCCGATGTAAGCAGTTGGATTCAGGCGCGTCGCCACCGGGGGGACAGGGGAGACATGCCCCCCACCCCCAGTAAAGGCTATGGGGGGGGACATGCCAATGCTTTGTTCCCCCACTCCACCTTGTGACCAATAATCAATAATGTAATCAATAATTTTTCTTCAAGGCACCAAAATGAGTGCCTGCGGTGCCAAAATGAGCGCCTACGGCGCCAAAATGAGTGCCTGCGGTGCTAAAATGAGTGCCTACGGCGCCAAAATGAGTGCCTGCGGCGTCAAAATGAGTATCTGCGGCGCCAAAATGAGTGCCTGCGGCGTCAAAATGAGTGCATGCGGTACCAAAATGAGTGCCTGCGGCGCCAAAATGAGTTCTGACAACACGATTCTTAAAATAATGTTAATGTAGGAATTTAGTCATGTATACATGAACATGTCCCCCCACGAATAAAATCTATGGCGACGCACCTGGTTAGATTTAGTGATTTAATGTTAAAACCTTTACGACCTAATTTATGCGTCTTAAATATTCGCGAACAGCGGAAGAAAGCAGCATTTGCAATTCAAGGGACTTGGCTTGTTAAAGCGGAACACACTAATTTAGCTATTGACGCGTATGGGCACCGTTAAGTGCATGAAACTGCATGGAAAAAGGGTCCCTATGGTAATTACTTTAACATATTTGCAGTAAATACGAGGGGTGTTCGATATATTTCCCGATCCATAGAAAAGCAACAGTGTTAAATAAAAAACAAACTTTTAGCCCTTTCTGAAGTACTCTCCGTCTGCATCAGTGCACTTCCTCATTCTCTCAAACCACATAGAAAAGCAGTTGCCCCACTCCGACTGTTCAGTTTATTGAACATTCCTCGTATAAACCTATCGAATTTAAAGTCACAAACAAAATATTTCAAGCTGTGCGTTGTATGACAAAATGAATATACATTAACTGAGAATGAGCTTCATTGTGCTGCAATACTAGTCACTCTGGCTATCATTTTATCGGAAAATTACTTGTATCATACGCTCATATTAATTTCAGCGCATGTCCTGCAAACTGAGCGATCAATGTCAAAAAGTGAAGTACGCCAACCTTCCTTTGCCTCTCTATTGCTGTCTAAACGTTAAGAAAGACGTATCGGCGAGAATATTTCAAGAGTGGCTCGAGTTCACGCCGTTCGAAATCGGCTTGCCCAAGTACGGCTGCTTCCAACGAACCTGCCATTTCGGTTGCAAATTCTTCATCGGGCGGCTTTGCCGCGAATATGAAGAGCCACCGCTACACTTCTTGATGGGTAAAAGAGCTTAATGTTTGAAATCGTCTGTTTACATTTTGTTAATATTCGTAATCGCAACGCCACATAATTTATCTTGCGCAGGTATTTGGGGCAGCGCGTTTACCATTCTGGTCAAGGATCTGCTCCGGCGCGAGATTGACTTGGAGAAGTTGTACAATGGCAACTACGAGGCTGAGCGATTCCGAGGCGAAGTTCCAAACGGGTTGGATGAAGCAGCTAAAAGACGGGGCAGCGGTAAGGCCCGGAGGACTAAAGGAATCGCAGCTTGACAAAGTCGGAGCAGTGTAGGATGAGGATAAAGAAACATTGTTATGAAAAGCGTCGCTAGAAAGTCATTGAACCCGATTGAACCTGTCGTGCAACCAACTCGGACGACTCACTAAGAACTCATACGATTTTCTGACATCTCATAAGGGAAGATGAAGTCGCTTCAGTCGCAACGCAGAGTTAAAGAAATGTCCTTAGAAATTTCCTGTCTAAGTCGTTCCGAGTCAGGAGAGCAATTAATCTATTTTTAGCTCGTAGTTCACACTTTAGTCGTTATAAAGCCTCCGAACGAGCCTCTTAACTATGCATCCACAATTCGAAGTTCTTTTTGAATGATTTCAGCAATTTTTCTCGTGACAATGCTAACATATCGTGTTTTTGATGGACTAACTTTTCTTTTTAAATAAGCATCATATAAATATAAACGACTCTACGGAATGCCGTACGCGCTTGTCCAATAAATATGAACTGGGTTGACCCAAGTGATTTTTCCAATTTTCAGACTTGTCTGTTTCCTCGAACAACTCGGAGCCCCTGGGTCGTCGGCGGGCCGGCATGGCTGCGGCCAGTGGCGCTGACCCGCTGCATCCGCGACCAGTCAACAAAATTGACAAATTGCTACTGAATCTTGATGCCGAATGCAAAAACTTGCGCAGCTCCTACAACTTTGGCTCAAGCGGGATTGGCTCCATGAGCGCGCCAGTGAAGATGCAATCAAACGGCGATAGTCTTTTTCAGTTTGTCAAGGGCGACCCGCCGTCAGAGGAGTACGGAACAATTGGTGAGCGCGTCTTGCTGTTGATCGTCGGTCTCTGTAAATAGAAACTCCTTCTGTCACTAATTTTTATTTCGTTGAATCTTTTGTACACAATCCACAGGAGACGACGACGCCTCCTCAGTTGTGTCGCACGATTCCGACTCCGAAGAGGAACGAGGAATTTTAGAGAAGCTAGATCAACTGACTGCTGAGGACAATTCACCGCTAGGCTGGTGGGAACGATGGAGGAATAGCGTTTTCTCGGAGTGAGCCAGTATTTTGATTGCAGAAAAAGATCTTTTGATTTCGATACATATTAATAGATACTGAATCAAAGAAAATTATAAAATTTCAGATTGCGACTGCTCAACACCATGTCGGGCAGGGCAGCCATGGTGCACAATTTTATGCGCAGTCTGACTGTTACCAAGGCCTATCCTATAGCGCCATTCACTCCCACAAGACCTCGTGAAGCTGGATTTCGTTTTGAAGATGCACCGATTTCAGGTGAGCTTAACTGCGTTTACTTTTTTTAATCACAGTGATAAAAAATCATTAAAGTTTACGTTCCGTACGAGTTTATCGATTAAAGAAAGGTTGGTTTCCAAAAAGAAGCATTTTAGCTATGCTATGAGATTATGCTATCACTAGCAGTGATATTTAAATGTTTTTTATAAGTACCAATGATTTCACAATCTAACGATTGCATTCTGCTTATTTACGAAGAAGCTACAATCTCTAAAAAAGCTACACCTAAAATCTTTTTGCAGTGGCTGGCAATGGTGACTTCCTAGAAATGTTTGAGACGGACCAGAACTCCTTCTCCAAGTACATGCACGTAGTCGACGCTGGTCTGGCCTTCAATTCGCCCTACCCGCTAGTGCTGAGACAGCAGAGGGGCGTCGATCTCATTTTGTCGTTTGACTTCAGCGGAAGAAAGCATGACAATTACCCGCCTTTTAAGGTGAGACAATAGTTTATTACGAGTTGTATTCATTAGTTACAAAGATGATTGATACCCCTGCATACCTACCTATTATACTTTGGATAGCAGACGAACCATGCGATTTCGCCCCCGGATGTAACAAGTATTTGAATCGTCCGATTTATTTGGTCAATGT
Source organism: Macrostomum lignano (assembly GCA_002269645.1). NCBI lineage: Eukaryota > Metazoa > Platyhelminthes > Macrostomidae > Macrostomum > Macrostomum lignano. The sequence goes on along the minus strand of NIVC01002487.1, from coordinate 14,443 downwards.
GGTTATTTGCGCATTAGTATACAGTTAATTAAGTTATAGTTCGATACTTAAAACTTTGCCCTATAAACTCGTACAAAATAATCTTTTTCGTCACTTCAGGAGCTATTACTGGCGTACAAATGGGCCCTGATCAGAAATGTTCCATTTCCGCACATCACACTAGACAAATACGAGAAGAAAGGCATGCAGGAGGTTTACATCTTTCGAGACAAAGAGAATCCACGAGTGCCAATAATTATGCACTTCGTGCTGGTCAACTTATCATTCCGCGAGTTTAAAAACCCAAGTAATAAGTTAATCCTAACTTTATAAATACCAATCACTACTTGATTCTACGGTTTGTCGATAGAAACAAGCTTAATTAAACTATTTCTTTTCCAGACGTTCGTCGGACTCTGCAAGACGAGCTAAACTTTGCAAACTTTGACATTTTTGGTGGAGAAAAGAATCCCTACAGTACATTCAACTTTGTCTACTCTCCGCTGGAATTCGATCGCATCGCTTCCATGATGGAGTACAACACTCTTAACTGTCTGCCTCGCATCAAGAAGTGCATAGCCGAGTGCATCGAGCGTAGACGAAGCTTCGATCTTGGAGTTCCCATCGACCAGTCGCACATGAACGACTTCCTTAACATGTCCGCCAATCTGGGCGTGAATCGCCACGACGCTAAAGTTCTTGGAAAGTACATAAGTCAAAGGGAGACAGAGTTCTCGCTTAACAGCTCGAGCGGAACCGGCGGCGGCGGACGCCACGCCAGACGCTGGGATTTAGACTTCGACGATCAAGACGATGAAGATGAGGAAGAATTCGACGAAGAAATCACAACCCACGATGATGCGCAAGTTATTCAGCAGCGTAATGAAATTTCTCAAGGAAGCAATAGAGCTAAGCCCGATACCGGAAAAGAAAAAGTCAAGATTGTAGCATTCGACGAGCCAGATGGACCGCTGCAGCCACCGGAGTCGCTGCCGCATCAAGTATCGGCGACAGCACCTACTCCTGCGCCCACACAATCTGTGAATTCGAACTCGGAAGCTTCATCTTTACGCCAGCGTAGAAAAGGTCAGCGCGGTCGCAACCAGCTACGAGTGATCATACCGCAGCGGCCCTTCTTAGCACCAATACGACGCGACTGCCCCCGCTGTTCTGTGGCCTCGTCCTCATCATCGCCTTCATCAACATCTCCGATGGTTGGTTCGGCAAAGACTTCGCCACTTTCGCCTAAGGTTCGACAGCCGACACCGGTGAGAGTTGTTAAATCGGCGGTGACGTCGTCGTCTTCGTCTTCTGAGTTCGACACAGCAGATGAGGGGGGCGGTGGTCAACAAGCCAAGGACGAAGTTGATGCCGCCATTCGAGAACGTCTAAATGAAGATTTGCTACAGGAGCTGCAGAGATTTCATTAATCTAACTCGTTTTCTTGACTTCAAACTTGCGTTTTCAAGGATCTTCCTGGATTCACTGATTACGCTCATTATAATGCGTTATTTGACACATCCATACACAGCAATGATTGATAAGTGTTTCGAATAGGTTTTGGCACGCTTAATATTGAAAAGTTATTGTATTTAACAGCACAAGTACATGCTGCATAAAGCGTTTTTAAGCAGAAATATTACTTTGTTCATTTCCTTTTCAAGTAAAGTATTAGAAAAATTGAATGAAACGGTACTATACAAAACTGTATCACTAATATTCGACTGGTTTTTGAAACGAAACCAGTTGCATTTCAATACCTCATATTTTAGGCGTTACAGCAAAATTATCATTACTTTTTGACTTCCCCTCGACTGCTTATCCTCGACTGCTTTTCAAAAAGTGCACAAATTCCGGAAGTGCACTAATACGAGCGTAAAGAAGCTTTTTTAAAAACCAATTACTTATCTGCATACACATAATGACAAATAAAAATACAACTGACATGCTTTTAGGCTACAACTCTGACAAACGAAAGCGTCTGGTCATCCAATAATCAGGTTAGGGTTGCGAATTAATCAAACGTATGACATGAAATGTCGAAGGCATGTCCAAAAAAGCGCATCACTACGAGTATATTAGCTATTTCAGATCTTATATATTATGAATACTAGACAATGAGCCAGACTTTTAAGGGGCATGAGTCCGTCCTACGAATTCGGTTTCAAGAGACAAGAGTGTAGGGATCAATAATGAGGCGCTGCCGATCTCGTGATAAATACGCAACTTCTGGAATTTGTGCAGTTTTTGAAAAGCAGTACGAGGGGAAGTAAAAAAGTAATTATAATTTTGTTGTAACGCCTAAAATATAAGAGGTATTGAAATGCAACTCGTTTCGTTTGAAAAAACATCTTTTGTTCTTAATTTGACAGAGTTTTGGTTCTTCTAGAGTGATCGATTTCTGCATGATGACGCTCTAATCACAATATACCCTTTCAGCAACGGAAAATTGAAAAATCGAAGCTCGCACTAAGGTAAAGTTTCTTGTAAAACTTGGTTGGAAGCCAGCAAAATCATTGACGCTTTGAAGAAGGTCTATATGGACACTGCTCCACCAGATCCAACCATTTACTGCTGGATTTAGGCTTTTAAGGATGGCCGAGAGTCCATGGAAGACGCCCAGTGGTCGGGAAGGCCCACAACATCGCGCACAGAGAAAAATGTGGCAGCTGTGCAGCAGGTACTTGAGCAGGATCGGTGCGTGACCATAGACAATATTGCTGACCAAGTGGCCATCTCTCATGGCAGTGCTTATTCCATTGTGATTGACTGTCTTGGTCTGAGCAAGCTGAGTGCCCGCTGGGTCCCGCGGCTGTTGCGACCTGAACACCGGGTTCAGCGCACTGACTGCGCCATCAACCTGCTGAACTGCTTGAACGCTGATTCAGAAAACTTTTACCAACGCTTAGTGACTGGGGATGAAACATGAATATTTCAGTATAATCCCGAATCCAAAGTCCAATCCAAGGAGTGGCTGCCACGAGGTTCAGCGGGCCCCAAGAAGTTCCGTGCGGAAGGGTCTGCAGCGAAGGTCTTGGCGACCATCTTCTGGGATGTTGAGGGAGTGGTGATGGTGGACTTCTTGGAAGGCCAGAAGACCATCAATACCACCTAATATGAGTCGCTTCTGCAAAAGCTCCACTCCGAACTGGCCAAAAAGCGACCAGGCAAGCTGTACCGTGTGATTCTCTTTCACCACGACAATGCACCAGCCCACACTTCTCGGCTTTGCCGTGAACCCCTTCGAGATTTCCGCTGGGAAATCCTCTAGCATCCTCCATATAGCCCTGGTTTGGCTCCTTAAGACTTTTTTTGGTTTCCAAGCTGAAGGAAGCAATCAAAGGAGTCCAACATGAGGACCAAGAGGCTGCCAAAAAGGCTACTGTACAGTAGGGGCGACCCAGTCCCGGGCCCGGGCCCGAAAAGTCGGGAATCCCGACCAAAATCGTGGCCCGACCCGGGCCCGGGCCCGACCCTAAAAAAGTCGGGAAATCGGGACAAGTCTTTAAAAAGTTGATTTGTCATTTTTAAGCTTTTGTAAATAACATTTCCTATTTACATTCCAAGAAGTACCTATTAAGGGCCAAGGCTACCATTTTTCCAAGAAGTTTGCTATCTATCAGATTTTGTAATCGTGTTCATATTTGTATCGTATTCGTAGGTAGTCGTAGTCGTAGACTCATAGTATTGTATTCGTAATCATATTCGTTTAGGTAGGTAGGTGAGCAGGTAGGCAGGTATCAGCTAATTACTTGTATTTCCATTGTCTGCCTGTTCTGTTCTGTTGAGACAGTTGAGTGTTGTGTTGTGTTGTCACTTCACTTGTGTTCTGTTCTGTTGTCTTGTCTTGTTGTCTTACTGAATACTGACTGTGTACATGGCTCTTTACATTGAAGCTATGTAAAGGAACAAAAAATTCAAATAAAAGAATCAATCAATTGATTGGGTTCTTACTTCCTTACTGCTTCCAATGCCAAGTGCCTTACACTTAATGCTTCAGCTTTTCTTGTTTTTGCTTACTGCCGCTGCCAGTGCCAGCCGCACTGCCGCAGTGCTTGCTTGCCTACCTCACTGCCTGTTAGTGTCACTGTCACTGGCACACACATAGTACTTGTGCCACACAGTGACATTGAATTTGAACTATTGAGTATATTGATATTTGAGTATTAAGTCTTTTAATGTAACTCTTATCTATTCTGAAGTCTTAACTAATGTATTAAATAATAATAATATTTATTATATATTTAATATATTTTTAATATATTATATTATATATATTATTTATATATTATTATATATTTAATATATTTATATATTATAATATATTTAATGTTTATCATATATTTATTATACACTTAATATATTATATTAGATTTAATATATTCATATATTTATTATATATTTAATAGTAATCCGCATATGCTAAAAGTATTAAGATTTATTATGATTTTTTTCCAATTATTGAGCTGTCCTAAAGATCTTGTCCCGAATTCCCGAGGCCCGAGTCCTCATTGCCCGGCCCGACTTTGGCCGTCCCGGTCGCCCCCTACTGTACAGTGGCTTGCTGCACAGCCTCCTGAGTTCTACGCGAACGACCTGGAGAGATGGCGACACCGCATGGAGAAGTGTCTGACCCTGGAGGGGGACTATGTAGAAAAGTAGATTCTAATTTTAAGTTTGACACTCGTGAGAACAAAATTATAATTACTTTTTGACTTCCCCTCATATTGGTGCGGTTTCATATTGCTAATGTGAACAGACGGTCTCGGAGTTCGATTAGATGTTCGCTTTATCGGACTTGGTAAATATTCCTTAACACAAGATATCATTTATTAGTATTGAATTGCATTAAAATATATTAGAGCAAACATCCTACTACAGTAATTTGTTCTAAGGAGATTCGTGAGTTCTGCCTAATAGTTCTAATCATTTGACATACAATTTGTTGTTCATGTGCATCAAATGCAAACCCAACAATCATTTTTATCAGATATCCATATGCGACTACAAGCGCAATATTGCGATTCAAAGCAGAGTATCCGATGAAGAGTAGGAAGAGCAGCGGCTGCATTCGCATTATGAGACAATTTTGAAATTGCTAGCTACATCACACCGCCACCGCACACAAAACGGTTCTGCTTTTCATCCAGCCATAAACAAGACTGCAGGGTGTTGGATTTTCGTGGTGTACGTAGATCATTTTTTTGAATTTGCATAGAACCGAGGGTCACCGTGTTAATTTGAATGAAATTAACTCCGCTGAGCATTTCTAGTCACTAAAAACGCGAGAATTAAAGCAAAATCAAATTAATCCAAACGCCAATCGCATTTCTCTGGGTTTTGCAAACAGCAAAACTATAAACTTCAGCTTTAAAGGCAAAGCGCATTAGTTCTCTCCAACAGAAGCTTTCATTTTTGCTCTGTTTCTCAGTCCAGCAGCAGCTTGAGACAGTGGAGACTATGAACTCGCAGGCGCAAAAGCAATCTGGAAGCAGGATTGCAGCGGCTGTTAAAAGTGGCGGAATGCGCTTCTGTCAGTCCAGCTCTCTTCGTGGCGTTGGTCGGCTTACAAAGACTGACAAGCCACTGCTAACGGTAGTGTGGCTAGTATTTGTACTAACCATGCTAGCGTTTATGGTGGCCGCGGTGACTAGTCTGGTGCAGAGGTAGGCTTTGTACCTTTAAGCCTTCATTTTTCGTAATTATCACTTTATTGCAGCGATAATTGAGCCCCAGAAAAAGAATAATGTAATAAAGACGAATCTGCTTCTATAGTAGTAGAATTTGGATTCGATAATCACTAATAATTCCTGTACCCCATACATCAGATACCTGCGCTACGAAACCACCATAATGTCGACAATCCACACTAACTCACCGACCGAGTTTCCCAGCACAACACTGTGCCTGCTACATCCTTTTCCTGACAGAGTTCGGCAACTCTGGCAGAGCAAAATGTCCGAGTTTTCGCCAAGGAAGATGAATAAGTAACTAGCTATGGCTGTAGAAACATGCCATTTACTATTCGACTTTTTACTTTTCAAGCAGTGAAATTTATAATTTTAAGTAGACATCGCAATGCTACCGAAATCCTTTTTGCAATTGTAGTCGCTTAAGGCAGCAGGTCGACAAACTGATACAGGCCTCGGAGCTGTCAAAGGCGAGCGTTCTAAGCCACTACGACAAGCGCAGTATGTACTATCAAAGTCTGGACCCAGACATGGCCCTAGAGTTCGGATACCAGATGGACGAGGCACTGATGGCTATGATGACTGTGCAGGGAAACGTAGCTTGCATTGGGGTGAGCACTGAGCAATGAGCAGTAGTTTGCAAGATTCAGAGGAACATAAGAATTATCAATGATGCTCTTTAAATAGTGTATTAAAAGTACCTCCGATTTAGATACTCGCAAGTTAGACGTTAGAGTTCGTTGCGAACGTGTGGCTTTTGCGTTAGTAACAACTCACACCATTTACGATCCGATGTTTGTCCCGTGACTATCTCTCAATTTCATAAAGCAATACGACTGCGTTTTCGAATCCGGTACAAAAGTGACAACCAGCACGTGGAGTCATCCAGACTATTTTAACTGTTTTACTCTAAACATCGAGGGCGATTCAACCGGTGTGGACTCGTTAACCGTAGTGATTAGTATTGGCAAACAGCCGCAGCACACCGGGCCGCATACAGCGTTTGTCCAGGATGTGTTTGAGCAGGCCTGGGGCGTCTTAGGCGCTGTCCACGAAGCCGGACAATACCCGAGTATAAAAAGGCACTCTGTGTATCTACAGAATGGCAAGCTAAACGAGGTACGAGCGTATGCACCATTCCTCTGAGTTGTTAGTATTGCGTACATCATTTAATATTAACCTCATTTATATAAAAAACAACTTTATATTAAAAAATCGGTCAATCACAGCTGAAATTCGAGGCAGTTCGGCACGAACTAACAGCCACACCGGTGCGTCCGTGCATCAATAACGCCGGAGAGCACAAGCGGGGTCGTCTGCGCGACCTTGATTTAGTAGTGGATTATAGTCACGAAAAATGCGTCGAATCGGCAGCGGCTAGGGTAATAGAAGAGCACTGCCGCTGCCTGCCAGCGTGGCTGATGAGGCGAGTGCGGCCAGGTCAGGTGCCCTACTGCGGAGACTTGCGGCAGGGTGTGGACAGTATATTTGAGCGACTTGATTGCTTGGGTGAGGAACACACTCATTGGGCTGAGGACCTTGTACGAAGCTACGGACTCAGGGGAACTATAAACTAACTTTAGCCCAGCAAATTCCGTTGAACAGGGACAACACATGAAGAGGCTAAAGAAAAATTCTTAATATTTTTCTTAGCAAAAGCGATTAAGAGTTAGTTTCGTATAATTAATTACGCACCTTAAGTGAAGTGCATTTGAAATTGTTAGTTTGAAAATGTTTGACTTTGGAGTTGAATGCTAGAAAATGGTTTATACCTGTTTCAATAAAATCTGCATGAGCCAATGAAACTAATCAACAATAGCAAACCAGGCCCTAATAAGACTAGAAATAGGATTCTTTGCTATAAGATTTTAAAGTTTATTGCGTCTTCTGTGCCAAATTACAGAGCGAATTACTCCAATGCTGGCGACAGATGCATCCTCGGCAAGCAGCCAGTGCCCGAGCGTTGCAGCCGTATTGAATACCGAGCCGCGGTGTCGCAGACGGACTGGCTAGTTAGCCGCTGGCAAATGCTGCGTATGGTGCAACAGCATGCCTTGTGGAATAGAGTCTACCAACACATGGAGCGCATTAAGTTAATAAGAATGCCACAAACGCGAGTTCCACTATTAGAAGGCTAAAGAATTATTTCACTCGACGGGACATTGACAACCTGACTGATGTGTCCCCAGACGATGACACACTAGGCCGCTGGGCTCAGCTGGCCGGAGAGCTGCAGGGTCACGGAGCAGGGTCCGGGAACAAGGACGAAAGCGGAGATCATCAATTTGTATTCTTGCGAGTTCGACGCACCACAGGAGACGCCACGGAGACGCGCAAGGAGACATTGACACTGAATTTCTATAGCCTTGTATGCCAGATTGGAGGTGTCTGCAGCATCACGCTGGGTCTCAGTTGCGCTTTTGTTGTAGAGCTGTTCGAGTGGCTGTACATTAGTGTCACAGGCAGTCAAGCAAGAAATAGAAAACCTGGTGAAGAGGCGCCACAGGCCGCTGCTATCACTACTGATGTCCCACCAGCTAGGAAGGATAAAGAAGCTAACGCCCCTGATGCTGTGTGAAACATAGTAAAGTCGACGACATTGAGAAATCAATGACGTTTGTCATGTCAGTGTTTAAAACATTCGCTTCAACTATGCATAGTTTTTGCTTTTAAATCTGTATAATTTTGGCTCTACATAGCACTTTATTTTACGTCGGATAGACGCACAGTCGCACAAATATTTATTCGAATTTTCCCATTTTGATACTGATACTGATGATACACGTTCCATTTAGCTACATAAGAGCACTGCTTTCTGCCTATTTCTAGCATACAAGTGTATTTACTCGCATAATTTATGCTCTACAGAGAAAACCTTCGAATTTTTAATAATTTTCAACTGCATGAAAATGGCTTTCTAGCTTTGGACCTTATTGATTTGATTATTATCGCTATTGTCGAGCTTTTATTACTACAGTAGTAACCTCCGAATATTTTCGGTTTTTCTGATTGATTTTAAGCTTACGCTTTTAAGCACGGTACAAATGAAACTAATTAATTGTTGTCTTAGCATTGTACTTTTTCATGTCAAGTTAAACAACATCACTTTTCGCAAGCGGCAATTAATTTTAGGGCTACTTTTAAGGGTATTTAGGGTATTTTTAAAGCCAAACAAAAATTCGAATGTTGAAAAAAAAGTTAAATTTATTTATTTTACTAATCGTGTTATGGTAAAGAACAAATCAAATGAAAAGCAGACTAAACCGTACTTTTTAACTTGTCACGCCTCTATTACTACACCTTTTACCGTTTAATTTTGATCAAAGTCCAGTTCCAAAAAACTAGCGGAAATTCAATTCAGACTGAGGATAATTTTGTCTATGGCTAAACCTTACTTCAGTTAGAATGTCTTGAGCTGGGGTTAGACTGGGCCCAAGTCTAAATTGAATTTCCGCTAGTTTTTTAGAACTGGACTCTGATCAAAATTGAACGTGAAAAGGTGTATTACAAATATTACGTAACGCTGATTCCAAGAAATGTACACAGATAAACATTACATTGATTTTTAAGGAAGCAAATACCTGACCGAAAATTGCACAAAAAGTTTTATGCCACACATGCATAGTTCAGAATATTGTTTGAAGTTAAAACTCGATGCAGCATAGATAAATATATAAAACTATTTCATAATGCTATACATAATACAGAGCAGTTCAACTGAGCAAGATTTTGCGTTAGATAGTTGTTTAGACATGCAGTTTAGCCACAGTGCATCCTACTGACAGAGTAGACAGTTAATATTTTGTTAGTAGGTTGTTATGTGTTAATGCAAACGATCAGGTTCTTTAATTATAATTTATTATCTACTTCCTCTCGTACTACAGTGTATTCCGAGGGTAAATTTCCGTATGTTGTCATAGGTACGGTGTGGAATCCAATGACACTATTTTTATGCTTAGTAACTATTTTTTGATCCTCAATATCTAAAAAATTGATTTACAGCATGAGGGAGTCGATGAGTTACAACCGCGTCTCTCATAAGAGTACATAAAGTGATCAGCACAGTAATATAACTTAATTAATAACTGCACATAATTTGGCTGCACTAAGTGCAGAAATTGACTGCATAGCGAATAAAGCGTCACAGATTACTTTGATTACTGCATATTGGTTTAGTGCGAAGCTTTTAAAGAATAAAGCTGCTTCTTATTGTTGACAACAATAAAAATGCAGCTCAACTGTTAAACCAATTGAGTTTTTACACCATGAGATTGTATATATGCATAATTGTTCATGCAAGCGCAGACAACAGTGCTGGAACGAGTGAATCCTTTTTATATCGGCCGTTTTGAGATCCTTGGAACACGTTCTAGCATTTTAACGATAGACAACATTTTTAGATTTTAACTTATACTTATATATATTATACTAAAGGCGAATTCTAATTTGTCTAAATATTGATCAACATTTCTAAGCGGAAATTTAAAAAATACAGGATTTTTAAAACAACGAGCAAACATCAAAGGAATACTGAGTCTTTTTCCATTGAAACCGTTTTATACTACTGACTTAAAATATTGTCTCTAGCTAGTGACTAAGTTTGTTATCTACTCAATAATTTAAGAGCCACATGTTTCTGATGTCTAAACTGAAATACGTTCGAACTGAATTGACGCAGCCCACATAAGAGAAAATCTTTTTAAAAGTTATTTTAATCGCGAAGGATATTTCTGAAGGTCAGTCAGGCTGGCGATCAATAAGAAATCCATTGGAGTTGATGCTTAATTCTTGGAGAACTATTTCAGGCGACCATCAAAGAGAAAGGAACTTACCCCTGTTTGGTTACAAGAATAAAGCTCTAGGCTTCTTGGAAAAACCGACTTTATATTCCTACTAGTTACACGTTAAAAGTTAATAAATGTTTGTGTCATAAAGCTATCTTTTTCACAACTCTGGCTAAATATTGACTGCCATTTGTTGAAGAGGCAAAAGTTTTCAATGTTCAATTGAATTCATCAATCATTGATAATATGGCGGCTGCCCAAACGACGGCCAATTACTGGCAAACTGACCAAAACTATGGCTGAACTGTGGAAGCGAGCGACCCTGCTGCTGCTGCTGTTGTTGTTGTTGCTGTTGTTGTTGTTGCTGTTGTTGCTGCTGCTGCTGCTGCTGCTGCTGTTGTTGTTGTTGAGCGGCCATAATTTGCTGTTGCTGACGCTGAAGTAAAAGATGATGCTGCTGTTGCTGATGCAGCTGTACCTGATTGAGATTGATTTGACTATTGCTATAGGCAGCTAAAGGCGCAGATGCAGAGCTAACAGCACCAGTAGAGTATACTGAATGCTGTTGCTGATTTTGCTGATGAGGCCAAGCTGCTGCGGCTGCAGCTGCGGCCAATGCAGCCGATGGTGACAAGTGAACATCCAGACTGCTACTACTGCTTGGCACTGTCGGCTGTGTCTGCTTCTCTAACCTTTGTTGACGCTGCCGTTGAGGCATAGCTTGTTGCTGAGGCATTGGAGGCGGCGAAGGAATTAATGGCTGCAGCTTTTGCTGTTGGTGCTGCTGAGTAATCGAGTGGCTCAGAGTCTGCTGCTGCTGCTTTTGCTGAGACTGATTAAGAGTGGAAAATGACGATAAATCTTGTTTCTGTTGCTTCTGCTGCGACTGTTGCGTACTTTGATAGATACTTGAAGCTTGCTGCACTGACTTAAAGGCATCAAACAGCGACTGTTGCGACTGTTGCTTAGCTAAGTTAGCCTTGGATTGTTGCTGCGATTTCGATGTCTGAGCCAATTGATTTGAAGGCTTATGCATCTGCGTTGTCTGCAGTTGAGATGGGAAACTTAGCGGTGCTGATGGCTGAAGGTTAGCGACTTGCTGCATTGGCTGATATGCATTACTGAGCCGCTGTGGAATTTGTTGAGACTTGAAGATTTCTTGAGATGGCGAATGCACAGGATCATAAACACGTTTGGACGGCGGTTGCTCAGGCCTTGAGACCTGTGGTGGTGCCGGTTGCTGAGGCCTTGAGACCTGTGGTGATGCTGGTTGTTGAAGACTTGAGACCCGTGGCGGTGTCGGTTGCTGAGGTTGCTGAGGTCTTGAGACCTGTGATGGTGTCGGTTGCTGCGATCTTGAAACCTGTGATGGTGTCGGTTGCTGAGGCCTTGAGACCTGTGATGGTGTCGGTTGCTGAGGCCTTGAGACCTGTGATGGTGTCGGTTGCTGAGGCCTTGAGACCTGTGATGGTGTCGGTTGCTGCGATCTTGAAACCTGTGATGGTGTTGGTTGCTGAGGCCTTGAGACCTGTGATGGTGTTGGTTGCTGAGGCCTTGAGACCTGTGATGTGTTGGTTGCTGAGCCTTGAGACCTGTGATAGTATCGGTTGCTGAGACCTTGAGACCTGTGGTGGTGTCGGTTGCTGAGGTCTTGAGACCTGTGATGGTGTCGGTTGCTGAGGTCTTGAGACCTGTGATGGCGTCGGTTGCTGAGGCCTTGAGACCTGTGATGGTGTCGGTTGCTGAGGCCTTGAGATTTGTGGTGGTGTCGGTTGCTGAGGCCTTGAGATTTGTGGTGGTGTTGGTTGCTGAAGACTTGAGACTTGTGGGGTGTTGGTTGTTGAAGACTTGAGACTTGTGGTGGTGTCGGTTCCCGAGGCCTTGCGACCTGTGGTGTTGGTTGCTGCGTGGTGACTTGGTGCTGCAGTGCTTGCTGAGGCTTGTCTTGTTGCAGCCGTTGTTGAAGTTTGGAGACGGGCAGCAGATGCTGCGACTGTTGCTGAGAGCTGTAAAGCCCATGTATTAACATTAGCATAGTTGTGTTACTATAAAAATCTGAACTAAAACTTCAAATATTTTATGCGGAAACAGTACTGCTATTAGTACGTTAGTTTTTGTTGGCATCTTGTCTCAATCTTGTGCTCTGCTCTGTTAGGAGAAAATGTTAGGAATTAAAACAAAGTACATGTGTATACAAACAGGATTTAACAATCAGCTATAAATTGCAGTCGCTGGCTGAATACAGAAAATCTTCTAGCACCTCCTGCTAACTAAACAGGAAAAATACAACTTTAGCGGCCGCTACTCTCACTTGAAGTTGGACTTGTCTCTTGGCTCGGCCTTGCAGGCACCGGTAGCAGAGGCCTGCTGCTGCTGCTGCTGTCGCTGCTGCTGAGACTGCTCGCGCTTGGCTTGGCTTGGCTTGGATTTCAGCATCGGCCTGATTATGCTCATCAACTTCCTGTAAACAAGCAGCCAGTCAGTATGATCAACTCCATAGCAAAGCTTGATAAAGCTTACATTCTGAAAGAGATTTCTAAATTGTCTTTCCTAAAATTTGCGATAAAAATTCCGGCTAAAATTAGGATTATGGGATAGACTAAAACTATGATTCTCTGAATCCATAAAATCGAGATCCCAAAATGCCTTAGGTAGAGATCCTAGTCCCTAGAATTTCGAGATCCCGAAATCCCTGAAATCGAGATTTCAAAATCCCTGAAATCGAGATCCCAAAATCCCTGAACTCAGGATCGAAAAATCTCTTAAATCGAGATACGAAAATCCCTAAATTCGGGATAAAAAATCCCTAAAGTCGAGATCCCAAAATCCCTAAATTCGCGATAAAAAATTATTTAAGTCGAGATCCCAAATCTCTAAATTCGGGATAAAAAATTACTGAAGTCGAGATTCCAAAATGCCTTAGGTGGAGATCCCGAAATCCCTGAAATTTGAGATCCCGAAATCCCTGAAATTCTAGATCACGAAATCCCTAAAATTGAGATCCTAAAGTCCTTAAGGATCCTAAATCATAAAGTCCTCAAGCTTGAACTCGAAATCCCAAAATTCCTAAATTTGGGATCCAAAAATCTCTGAAATCGAGATCCCAAAATCCCTGAAATCGAGATCCCAAAATCCCTGAATTCGGCATCCAAAAATTCCTAAAGTGAGATCCCGAAATACCTAAAATTCAAGATCCCAAAATCCCCAAATTCTAATTCCAAAAAGCTCTAAAGTCGAGATCCCAAAATCCCAAAAGCTGCTTACACAACGTTCTCCAAGCAAAACAAAACTCACATGCAGCTCATCCAATCAGCTGGCCACAGCGGCACCAATTGCTTCTCAGCAAACTCTTTAATCGCATCCTCCCGCTCGCTCTCTTTGATCCGCTGGCTGGCCAAAGCTTCCAGTTTAATCCTGGCCGCCCGGTTCAACAGCTCCGTGGACTTCTGGCACCAGACGAAGTTTCGACGCGGTTGCGGGCCCGGCGGCTTGCCGGCAACCGACGGCGAAGGCGGCGGCCTGCCCTCAGCCGTCGCGGCAGCCGCGGCCGCGTCGTTCTGCTGTCGCCAAGCGTCTATTCGCTCCCTGTAGAGCCGAGTCTCCTTAGCGTGCCTGGCCAGCTGTTCAGGCATAGCCGATTGCACTAATTCGCGCAGTCGGGTTAGCAGCACTTGCAACTGGGACTCGCTGCGATTCTCGCGCAGTTTTTAATATTTTACGGCGCAGGCTAACCTTTGTGGCCAGGCCCAGGTGACCGGCCAGGTGGCTGTAGACTGCGTTGCATTGGGCCGAGGGCAGACCAGACCTGACGGGCGGGAGCGTTTAAATAGTAGTCAATGCTTAAGTAGCTGACACCTTTGAAGGGTAGCTGAAACTTTTTTTAATCTGACACTTTTGAGGTGTAGCTGACACTTTTGGAGGGTAGCTGACACTTTAGGAGTGTAGCTGACACTTTTGGGGTGTAGCTGACACTTCTGGAGTGTAGCTGAC